>JAODAL010003770.1:0-167525 GCA_025379985.1 Phyllomedusa bahiana
TTGGGGTTTCAGATTCGGGGAACCCTCTTCCTGTTAATGCTGTCGGGGGGAGTGAAATACAGGGTGTGTATTTATCATATACAGACATCTTCTTAAAACAGAGTCTAAAAAATTTTTTATCAAACGTATGTCAGAGAAGAGGTGTCGGTTTTCACATGCAGGGGCGGGGGCAAATGTTTCGGGCGGCCAGGTCTCTCCTTTAGGGACGCGCCCCCAAGGGGTTACTCGGTGGGGCCAGAACGCCTTGTCACCCTAGGGGCCAGTGTTGACCCAAAACCCCAAAGGGTTCTTGATTTTTTTATAGGTCTTCCACTTTCCCAGATTGACATTGCAACCTTAGCCAAGATTTTGTGGGAAATTTTTCGGAAAAAACCCTTATTGGAGGCCCGGTGCGGGGTCGGGCCCGTTTTTCAACCCGCCCTGCCCCGTTGGGTTCCCTCAGCCAGGATCTACTATGTGGTCTGGGTTCACCGCCCTATACAGCAGGACGAACTTTTTGAGGCGGGGACAGCTATTTGGAGAAAAAGAGGTGGGGCAGACATCCGTGCTTGGCAGGGGGAGGAAGTAGTGATTTGGAAGGGGCATAGCTTTGCTATGGATGTTGAGGAGAATGCAGTGAGGGGCAAAACAAATCAGGATGATGAGCCGATCGCCTTGGAGCCGGTGAATAAAGGGCCTTCTCATCCCGTCGGGAAAAAGGGGTTTTGCAGCTTGCCGTAAGGCAGGGGTGCAGCCACAATCGGTGTGTGCCGTGAGCCCCGTAGGGTAGCACAGGTGGGTGGGGGAGCCTAAGGGACCACGGGGTAAAACCCCTTCACAGGCCCAAGAAAGTGCGGCACAGGGGTAGAGGGGGGCGGTGTTAGTAGTCACCAGTGCGGAGCTTTGCGGTAAAATCCCTATTCGGGGGTGGGCAGTTTTTGTAAGACACCGGGGAAACCCCGAACATGTGGGGGTCCCCCTGCCGCCAGAGCAACACCCACGCCCCGTGGCAGCATCCCATTGCAGTCAGTCACGGTCCACCCCCCTTTGCGAAGGGAGCTGTTTGTCTTTCCCATCATCTCCCGGACCATATGCCCCTGCCCCCCTCGCCACTCATGGTCCACAGTCGTTTAACGAGGAATTGCTAGTTCCAACCATCTAAGGTGAGAAGTGCCGGCCCTGTCCAATTGTTGGTATGCGTCCCTTTTTCCAAAATGGTGCACCATTCGAGAACTAATGGCTTGTGCCCGCCCCAGGTGGAGAGTTAACTGTAATTTTTTTCCAAAAAGGGAGTACCAAAACCCTTTCACCTATGTAAACAAAAGGGGGGCCATCATTGAGCCACTTTCTTCCAAAGGGGCACGGCAGTGCGGACATGTGGAGCTGTAACTACGGGCAGGGACAGTACATGTCCTTTAGGCCCATGGGTGAATTGCTTTTTGCCCACCACACCAACAATTGGGCAGGGACGCCCGCTTTTCTCCTCCACTTTTCAAACTGCTGCTCCCAATGCCGCATCCTCATCCACCCCCAAACCCCAGCCCCAACAAGTCTAAGGCTGCTCCATATACCACAGAGGGGCACAGGGTGTTCCATTTCCCGGTTTGCCTTGGCGAACGAAATCACCCAGGGGGGGGAACTTTTTCCGCGCAGCAGCAAGAAAACGATGTGTGGCTTTCTCCGGCCAAAATCAAATCGAACCTGGTGAGGACAATGGGGATCATGAGTCCCTTTTGCACCAAGAGGGATGGTCCATGCCCCTGCATGGCGCACGTGTTTAAATCGGTTGTGAAGTTTCCACCGACTTAAAGACATTTAAAAATGGGCAGGGGAAAATTCATGCACTTTATCCATTCCTACAAGCCAAAGCCACCCTCCCCAAGCGCAGCGGCAGACTGGCCTCCCCCAACACACGTTGGTATGCGATGTTTCCACCCATTGGAATTCCAGCCTCCACATGTTAAACCGACTGTATGAACGGAGAAAGGCCATCAACGATTTTATGATGATCGAAGCGGACAGGAGTACTCCCCTGTGTAACTTTGATGTCAGCCAGTGGCAGCTCATGCATGACACCTGCCGATGGCTGAGGCCATTTGAGGAGGCCACGTTATTTGTCAGTTGCCAGGACTACGGGATGAATAACGTCATTCCACTGCTTCATGTCCTGGAACAGATAGTGCAAAATCTGTCTGGACAGGGGACTGGAGACATGGCGACTACATCTCGCAGCCACATCAGTCCGGTGGGGGCTGAATGGAGGAGGAGGAGGACATTGGAGCACAACCCAATGTCTGGTGAAAAAAATTAGTGGTTTTTCTACCCAGATGACAGGAGAGGAGGAGCAGGAGCACCCTGGAGGGGGTGGATGGAGATGAGGAAGACGAGGCAGATGACTCCCAAGCACCGGCGTATAAGTGGAGATGGAGGCAGGGAGTCCCTCAAGTCACTTGCGCAGATGGCCCGCAGCATGTTATTTTGTTTGGCTAGTGACAGCCAAATAGTCACCATCCCCCAGGGGGATGACTTCTGGCTTCCCACCCTATTGGACCCTCGCTACCGGTCCAAAATTGGAGCCTTTTTCCCAGATACCGAGAGGGAGGATAAACTGGTGTACTATAGAGAAATCCTATGTAGTCAGTTGTCTGCTGCCTATGTGCACTATCGTCCATCCTCTGTCAGGTCTGACCAGGGGGGTTCCTCATCGCTCACATACTACTGCCATGGCTGCTATGGGGAGGTGGGTGGGGGGTAGGAGCAGTAGCAGCTCCATCAGCAGCAGCCTAAGTCTGGAGTCGTTGATTAGCAGCTTCCTTCACCTGCCTAGTGAGGAGAGTACCCAGCAACAGCAGCAGGACCTGGAGCAGACCCTAAACTAGCAGGTGGTGGCCTACTTGGACAGCACTCTGCCAACCCAGTTACAAGATCCACTGGACTACTGGGCAGCCCAAATGGATGTGTGGCCGCAACTTGCCGAGTTAGCACTGGAGAAGCTGTCCGGCCCGGCCAGTAGTGTGGCATCAGAGCGGGTGTTCAGTGCGGCGTAGGCCATCGTTACCCCAAGGAGAACCCGCTTGTCCACCCAAAATGTGGAGAGACTGACCTTTGTCAAGATGAATCAGGCGTGGATCAGCCAGGATTTCCACACACCAATGCTTTATGCATCAGATTCGATCAGCAATGACGCCTTCCCAAAACTTTGAGAAATGAGTCTGGTTTTCTAAACTACCGCCTCAGCCACTATTCTGATGTTGCCACCCGCCTGATGCCACACATTTTGTGAACAGTTTCTCCATCTGCCTACCACCTCTTTACCAGGGACGGGTATTGCCACCCGCCTTCACACTCTGTCATTGTGCACTCTCTGCCCCTCATGCTGATGCTGCTGCTGTTGCCGTCACCTTCCACACTGCGTCATTGTGCCAATCTGTGACCTCATGCTGCTGTTTGGTTGCTGCCGTCAACCACTCACCCCTGTGTCAATGTGCTAATCTGTGGGGTTCCGAGTGTTGCGCCACCTCCAGATTTGCCCATTGTGCCACTCTATGACCTCATGCTGCTGCTGCTCTGCTGTTGCTGCTGCTGCCTCCACCTCCACACTCTGACATTGTGCCACTCTCTGACCTCATGTTGCTGCTGTTGCCATCACCTCCACACACTGTCATTTTGCCACTCTGTGGCCTACTCCTGTTTTTTGCCACCTCCAGAATTTGTCATTGTGCCACTCTCTGACCTCATGCTGCTTCTGCCGTCACCTCCACACTGTGTCATTGTGCCACTTTGTGGCCTACTCCTGTTGGTGCCACCTCCGGAATTTGTCATTGTGCCACTCTCTGACCTCATGCTGCTGCTGCTGCTGCTGTTGCTGCTGCTGCCTCCACCTCCACACTCTGACATTGTGCCACTCTCTGACCTCATGTTGCTGCTGTTGCTGTCACCTCCACACTTTGTCATTGTGCCACTCTGTGGCCTACTCCTGTTTTTTGCCACCTCCAGAATTTGTCATTGTGCCACTCTGTGGCCTACTCCTGTTTTTTGCCACCTCCAGAATTTGTCATTGTGCCACTCTCTGACCTCATGCTGCTTCTGCCGTCACCTCCACACTGTGTCTTTGTGCCACTTTGTGGGCTCCTGATGTTGCTGCCTCCTCCACAATTTGTCATTGTGCCACTCTGTGGCCTACTCATGCTGCTGCCAAGTGACCGCTGTCTTACTGGAACACTCTGTGGTTTCCTAATGCTGTTTCCACCCTCACCACTCTATGACGTTGCCACTATGTTTTGGTTTTCCCCTTCTTTTCACCTGTCAGAAGGGAAAGGGAAGGATCAGGATTGTCTATCCAAAGCAGGGGTGGATACAGAACACCCGAAGACCCTGCAAATATCCCATTTACTGGTCATCTCTGTTTTGGATCAACTCCCGTTTGTTTTTGGCTTTAGCCAATACTGATGGATTATTGACCGTTGAAAGCGGACAAATGACGGATGAAAGGAAGGGCAAAATGATCAGAAACGTCAACACAAAATTACTGCCGACACCCTCTCCCACTCATTCGGTGGGCCCTCTACATGTAAACAGCGTTTAACAAACAGGTTCTGTCATATTCTGTGACGGTTTAAAGCTCTGGCCTCATGGAGTGACCCCTGCTGTGATGGCCCCCTTACTGTGCTGAGACCTGTGGCGGCTCCAGTAACCTACTACTGTGTTCTTTGACGCTATGGCAGGACCTTAGCCCTCAGCTTGTTTTTTTCCAGCTGGCGCTGCCATGACTTTATCAGGCTGCATTCCCGCTTCAGTTTTTTGGTCAGTTTTGCCCCAGTTAGTGTCCAGGGAAATTTAGAGTGAAGCGGTTCTAAGAGTGGCGGCTGTCATGTGCGTGTCATACTAAAACCACAGCATTGTATGAAGACCAAACCAAGCTCCCTCTGCATATTTGAACATGGCACAATGTTCTACAGCACCCTACAGACTCTCTGCAGCCAGGATATAGCTGTTTTTTTACGCGATTCATCGCAAATTTATTCAGGTCGAAACAATTTTTGTCGGAAGATTCGGCGAACTCGGTGAATCGAATTTTTGAGAAATTCGCCCATCTCTAGTGACAACCCTTTACAGATCATTTAGACATTGAAGGTTCTTGACTTGTGAATAGCCCTAAATTTCACAACAGCAGTTTAGATTATCTTAATAATACCCAAAGGTTCCAGGTGTTTCAAGAACTTAGATTTAGTTATAGCCAAATTTCCTAGTAAAGTATTATAATGTCACTACAATAACACTGATTAGCACAATATACTTTACATTAAATTGTCACATACTCAAAACTACAGTTCTTGATACTTATGTAACCGCACAGGTTGCAGACATTGATGAAATTCAGTACTATGTTTTCACCTAGGGAATTTATCATGAATTCATTAAGCAGTAGGAAAAATGACAAGATGATTCACAGATTTTATACTCTATCATTAGATAACAAAGGTGACATAAATCATGTATATGGGCTGTCATCTCAATAATAAAAAGTTTTACTATTAACAGATAACACTGTCAGTATCTCAGGGTAATGTCCTTCATTGGTTGAACTCTACAGATCTTGGACAATTTAGAAAGATACAGTTTTTTGCCAGATTTCTCTGATTTGGTAACCAAATGCAAATTCTGAGATCACTGTGCAAAGGACATTTTTTAGACAAAAACAGGTATATTACCTTAGGCGGGCCCGTCCGCTACTCTCACACGTCTAGTAAATAATAACATTCCCCATAAGTAACTTTTTTGAGCATATTATTTTCATTGTACCATTCTTCTATCATTCCTCCTTGAATTGTATGACTAAATTTACAACTATGGGCAACATGTCTGAAAAGAGGCACCGCCACGGCAGTTTTAAGATGCATTAAATCTGTGCGTCTGAACAAACGAACTTGTCAAAAGTCTGGCATGTGGTATACTTTGCATAGTAAAATTGATGCACCTGTCTAGTCGCATTGCATAATTTAGGCGCATAACATATCATTGTTAGTATATTTGATTTGCCTACTTTTGTGCTGTGCCTGGCGTATAATGCACCTTGTTTTGGTGTATTACATAGTTAATTTATATAGAGAATAGGGCGTCAACAGTTTCTTTGGTTCAAAATACACCAAAACAGTGGCACTGTCGTATTGGGACATGTTGCCTTAGGTGTTTCTCCTCTCCTTGTCGATAGGAATGCATTCATATGTAGACTGTCCAATCAGTACTTAAAGAGTTAAAAAAAAAATTCTGTGTGTGATGTCATGGGCCATGTCTCTTCTGATACTATATTAACCCTACACCTGTTTAATTAAGTAGCCATGATTAAGTACTAGAGTAGTCTGAAACGCGTTGGATGTTTGTTTCCTTGCACTACTCTGTTGATGGTCCGTATTTTTTATTATGATTACAGGTATGTTACATGTTTTTAATATTTTCTTTGAATAAAGCTAGATTTTTCAATTTGAAAAAAATGGTGCTGGCATTTTTTTGGACTTAGATTATCGTGGAGCACATACTGCCTTTTGCCCCCTTAGATAAGCTGTATATCCAACTACTTGAAAGAAACATATACCCTGAAGAATATATGTATATATGTGTAGATAAGTTTTTATGTTTCTTGAGCATGTGAGCCTATGGGCTACCTATGCAGTGTATGTAGGTTTCAACATATTTTCATGTAAATAATAAAGGAATAGAAGATGCTGCAACATTTATTTTATGAGAAATATTTACTAAAAAGACATGTTAGGAGAACTGACAGGTGATCTTTAACCCTATCAAATCTACTCAGTCCCATTCTTTCTTTTATCTTTGGTGCTCCTATGATCTAGCACTCCCTAGACTCCTGAAAGCATCAGCTGTTTTATTTTAAACTATGATAACATGCAGTGAACGTAGAAGAAACCCTATGTACATCACAAAGCTACTTTAACGTGTGCAACTTTGATGCAGTTTTTGAAGCCAAAGCAAGGATTGCATAGTAAATTGTGCTGGGAAATTATATAAAAAAGTGTCAACTTCTTTTTTTCATTTTTATTAGTTTGTTAAAACTGCATCAGTACAGCATGTGTGAAAGCACTCTGAGGGCTGATTCAGATCCATATTAATTCCCTATCTTGCATTAACCCGATCCTACATTAGACGTGCCGGTACGTCCTAGAGGGAAGTGCCTTCCCGCAAATGGACGGACCGGTACATCCTGCAGATCGTGCAGGCTAACAAGCGAGCCCTGCACGATCCCGACATGGGACTAGCAGTATATAACCACTGGCCTCATGCTGCATGACCCACGGCCTGGGTGAGCTTCATCCGTGGATGATTAATCTATCACGGTCGCCACAGCTAAGGCACAGACAGAAGGAGGAAGTTCATTCTGCCTGCTATCGGTGAAGCAGCACCGCTGCTGTGTCCATGCCTGACAGCCCGGATGCTTTACTAAAGCTTCCAGGCTGTCTGTGATGTTACAATGCTCCATAATGCATTATGGGCATTGACGGACATGGTGACTGACAGTTGCCATAGAGACCAGTGCAAAGCAGTTCTGCTCTATATTGATCTCTATTGTATCAGTGATCTGAGGATCACGGATACAAGTCCCCTATGGAGAAAGGTGAAAAAAAAGATGAAAAAGTAAAAAAAAAAAGTAAAACACAAACACGAAAAATAAAATGAAAACACGTACACCGCTCTTTTCCCCTTTACAAATGCCCTAAAAAAGATTAAAACTAAAGTAATCATATTTGGTATGGACACATGCGTAACTACCTACCCTATAAGTTTGTCATATTAATTAACCAGCACTGTGAACAGTGTAAAAAGAAAAAAAAGTCACAGAATTACGATTTTTGTTCATTCAGCAGCATTCCACCAAAAAAAGCCCTTACACAGCTCTGCATACACAAAAACAAATCAGAAGACAGAGATGCATAAATATTGTTTTACACAATAAAAACACTTTTTTTTTTTAAAGCGATTCAACAAAACAAAAAAATATATAAATTGGGTATCGCCGTAATCATCTCGACCCAAGAAGAAAAATTAACTTGTTATGGATACTGCATAGTGAGCGCGTTAAAAAAAAAAAAAAAAAACATTTTGCTTCTCTTAACGTTCTAATTCTGATTTCGTGGGGTATTGGAACTGAAGTCCAGTGTGCGTCCAATGCAGCTGCATATACATGTTAATGCTATCTGCTCACAGCACACTGAATATCCAAGGGTTATCTAAGCCTGTTCCTGTTGTATTCATTTAAAGAAACAGCGTTTTTACAATACAAATACCACTTTATTTTTGGTTGCTCAATTCTTTTGCGCAATTTACATCCAGGGGTTAATTAAGCGTTCTGCTGTTGTGGTGACTAAAAGAAACCGCCTTTTTCACCGCCAAAAAAGACATTTTTCCTGTAGCATAATTCATAACCGAAGGTTAATTACAAGTTTTTCTCTTGTTGTGTACCGTAAAATACACGCCATTGTAACACGCTACAAAGCTGGTAGTTTTTGGTTGCTCAATTCTTTTGCGCAATTCATATCCAGGGGTTAATTAAGCGTTGTTCTGCTGTTGAGGTCACTGAAAGAAACCATCTATTTCACCGCCAAAAAATAAATTTTTCCTGTAGCATAATTCATAACCGAAGGTTATTTACAAGTTTTTCTCTTGTTGTGTACCGTAAAATACACGCCATTGTAACACGCTACAAAGCTGGTAGTTTTTGGTTGCTCAATTCTTTTGCGCAATTTAAATCCAGTGGTTAATTAAGCGTTGTTCTGCTGGTGTGGTTACTAAAAGAAACCATCTATTTCACCGCCAAAAAAGAAATTTTTCCTGTAGCATATTTCATAACCGAAGGTTATTTACAAGTTTTTCTCTTGCTGTGTACTGTAAAACACACACCATTGTAACACGCTAAAAATTTGTATTTTTGGTTCCAAATTTCATTGCGAAATTTTACATCCAGGGTTAATTTAAAAGCATTTTTCGCTGCTGTGGTCACTAAAAAGAAACATTTTTTTTTCACCTCAAGAAGCAATTTTGCCTTACAAAATTTCATACCCGAAGGTTAAAAGTCTTTTGGGTTTTTAACTTTCGTAAAAACACAGTGTTTTTAACGACACAAAAAAAATAAAATTTTTCCTGGCCATTTGTGTACGCAATTTATTTTCCCAATTTTACCCAACTTGTTACTGGGTTTCATTTGGAGTAAAAAACAGGTTTGTATTTTTTATATACAATACTTCATCAAACAGTGTCTGAAACTTTTTTAAACAAACGAAATTCAGACAGAGAGGGTGGCAGGCTCTTTACCGCAGGGCAGGGCACTAACATTCCGGGAGCACCCGGGTCGCAGACAGCAAGGGGACGTCGCAGCAGGGCACTCGGGAGGGCCACAACTGCCGCTGTCATCACCCCTTTTGTGACCAGCAACCCAAGGGTTCTTGATTGGTTGACTAGGTCATCCTCTTCCTCCCAGATGACATCCCCAGCCAGGAGTCGGTGGGAACGTCAGACCCTTAGTTGGCATGGCCCAATAACGGGCGTGCGGCCCTCACCTGTCCTCAACCCACCTCTGTCCCATCCGGTTCCCTCAGCCAAGACTACAAGTGGTCGGGGCTCAGCGCCACATATAGCAAGGAAACAATTTGAGGAGGGCATCAGCAGCTATTTGGGCAGCGAAAAAAGGGGGGCCAATATCCCCTCTTTTTTGCAGTAGGCGGAAAAGTAAGATGTGGAAGGGGCAGGGGGTCATGTTGTGGGGGGTCACCTCTGCACCCCTAAGACCCGGATGAGGACAGCATGAGATGAAAAAAAAAAAATGATGAGATGTAGCCGACCCACTTGGGAGCCGGGTGAGGCAAGGGTTTATCATCGTCAGGAGAAGAGGGCGTCACTTGGCATCGCAGCAGCAAGGGGGTTGTTTTGGGGGAAACAGCAGGATAGCACAGGAGGTGGGGAGCCAAGCGGCCACGGGTAAAAAAAACTTCCAGTCCAAGAAAGAGGGGCACAGGGGCCACGAGGCAGGGGCGGTAATCCCCTCATTCGGACGTTGGCGGTAAAATCAGTACCAGCGGGTGGGGAGTTATTTGGCTAAACCCCGAGGACCAAAGGGGTATAGAAATTTGGGGCAAAAGGGTAAAAGCGGGCCGGGGGACAACGTTGGGACCACGGCCCTGGTCAACACAGCTTTGTCACCACCGGTGGCCTGGGGAAACGGTCAGATGTGGGGGGCCATCCTGCCCCCCCAAGCAACACACAGCCGCGCCCGGGGCAAGCATCCATTGCAGCCAGTCAAGCCCACCACCCGCAGAAGGGGAGCTGTTTCTCTTTGACATCATCCCCCGGGTCCAACTCCGTTCTCGCTACTCATGGACCAGAGGCTTTCAGCGGGGCGATTCAAAGAGACAACAGTATGCGTCCAACAATCCAAGGTTTCCAAAGCGACCGTGCTCCTGCCCAAAATTTTTGGTACTGGGACCCTTCCTTTTCCAAAATTTGGTGACTCAGAAACGTTAAGAACTTATGGTTGTCCGACCGAGAGGGGAGAGTTCCAACCAAATTTATTTTCCAAAAAGGCATACACACTTAAAAATATGAAACAAAGGTGACCAGTCCTTGAGCTTATCGGTTTTTCCAAGGGGCACAGCAGCTGACGTCTGGGGGCTGAACACGGTCAGGGCCCGTAATTCCCCTTTAAAGGCCCACTTTGGGTAATGTGCTTCCTGCCCCGGGGCACCCAACAATTGGACAGGAGCCCCTTTCCCTCCACGTTGTCAACTCTGCGTTGCGCCAATTCCCCTCCTCCTTCTCCACCACCACCACCATCTCGCCCCCCACAAGTAGCTCCAATCTAAAACATTGTAGGGCACAGCGGGTCACGCAGTTTCTACACCGGCTTGCCCGGCGAACAAAGTCACACAGGGGAAACTGCTCCCGTCATGCAGCAAAAAAATTTATGTTTGGGGTTTCTCCGCGCCAACTGCAAACGAACCATGCTGACAACAATGGAGGGAAAATGGTTTTCCCCCGCTGCAAACCCAAGGGGGAGGGGCCATGCGCCCCCGCATGGCGCATGTGTTTTAATCTGGTTTGTGAAAAGGGTTCCCGAAGTCTTCCACCGTCTTTAAAGATTCTAAAAATGGCCAGGAAAATGTGCATCACTTATCCATTCCTACAAAAACCAGGAACAACCTCCTCGAGTTCAGCGGCAGAACGCCCCCCCCCCCCCAACACACTCTAATTCGATGTTCCACCCATTGGAAATTTCCCGCCGCACATTTTGGACCGACGAGAACAAGAAAGGCCATTTAACGATTTTTTATTCCCGGGGGACAGTTACTCCCTTTAATTTAAAGTCAGCCAGTGGGACTCAGCGGACACCTGCCTTTTTGAGGCCTTCGAAGGCCACGTTATTTTTCTCCCAGGGCTAAAAGGGGTAATAACCATTCCACTGCTTCATTCCGGGAAAAGATGCTAAAAATCTGTCTGGCAGGGGGCTGGGAAAAACGTGGCACTACATCCGCGGCGGGGAGAAGGACTTGGAGCAAAGCATTGTCTGTGAAATGAGGGGGTTTTCTACCCAGGTGAAGAGAGGAGGAGCAGGAGCACTGAGGAAGTAATGAGATAGGAAAACAGGGGAAGCCCCAAACACCGGGGCATATACAGTGGAATGGAGGAAAGGGGGCCCCCGAGTCTTGTGCAAGGCCCGCAGCTCTGATTTCCGGCTTGTGACAGCCAATAATCACATCCGCAGGGGATGACTTCTGGGTCCCACCCTATTTTAAAACCCCCCCTACGGTCCAAAATGGGAGCCTTTTCCCAGCTATTAAGGGGGACAAAAAAACCCAAAAACTATGGGAAATCCTCCGAGTCAGTTGGCCGCTGCCCATGTTTGGCATCGTCCCCCCCTCTGACAGGGCCCGACCGAGGGTTCTTTAGCCTCATTACTACTCCCGGCTGCGGGGGAAGGTGGGTGGGTCAGAGCATACCCCCTCCATCAGAACAACCAAAACGGATCACTGAGAGCAGCTTCCTTTACAGCCTAGTGGGAGGGCAGTCGCCACACAGCAGCAGGACCTGGAAGACCCTGAACCAAAAAATGGGGCCTACTGGACAGCACTCTGCCACCCCATTTGAAATCCGCTGGACTACTGGCAGCCAAACTGGATGTGTGGCCGCAATTTGCCGAGTTTGCAGTGGAGAAGCTGTCCTGCCCGGCCAGTAATGTGGCATCAGAGCGGGTGTTCAGTGCGGCGGGGGCTATCGTTACCCCAAGGAGAACCCGCTTGTCCACGGGAAATGTGGAGCGACTGACCTTTGTCAAGATGAATCAGGCGTGGATCGGCCAGGATTTCCACACACCAATGCCTTAGGCGTCAGACTACATCAGCCATGACGCCTCACCCAAAATGTGAGAAATGAGTCTGGGTTCAAACTACCTGCCTCAGAAACTATTCTGATGCTGCCACCCGCCTGATGCCACACATCTGCTGACAGTTTCTCCATCTGCCACCAACCATCTTTACCAGGGACTGGTATTGCCACCAACCTCCACACTCTGTGCCACTCTATGACCTCATGCCGCTGTTGCTGGTGCCGTGACATCCACACTGTGTCATTGTGCCACTGTCTGACCTCATACTGCTGCTGCTGCTGTTGTTGCTGCTGTGGTCACCTCCACACTGTGTCATTGTGCCACTCTCTGACCTCATGCTGTTGCTCCTGCCGCTGTCACCTCCCCTCTCCGTCATTGTGCCACTCTGTGGCCTACTCCTGTTTTTTCCACCTCCAGAATGTCATTGTGCCACTGCCTGACCTCATGCTGCTGCTGCCGTGACCTCCACATTGTGTCATTATGCCACTCTGTTGCCTACTCCTTTTTTTGCCACCTCCAGGATGTCATTGTGCCACTGCCTGACCTCATGCTACTGCTGCCGTGACCTCCACACTGTGTCATTGTGCCACTGTCTGACCTCATGCTGCTGCTGCTTTGACCTCCACACTGTGTCATTGTGCCACTCTGTGGCCTACTCCTGTTTTTGCCACCTCCAGAATGTCATTGTGCCACTGTCTGACCTCATGCTGCTGCTGCCGTGACCTCCACACTGTGTCATTGTGCCACTCTGTGGCCTATTCCTGTTTTTGCCACCTCCAGAATGTCATTGTGCCACTGTCTGACCTCATACTGCTGCTGTGGCTGCTGTCGTGCCATCCACACTGTGTCATTGTGCCGCTCTGTCGCCTATTCCTGTTTTTGCCACCTCCAGAATGTCATTGTGCCACTCTCTGACCTCATGCTGCTGTGGCTGCTGCTGTCACCTCAACACTATGTCACTGATGTTTCCACCTGAGCTCTCAGCTTGTTTTTTTCCAGCTTTCGCTGCCATGACTTTATCAGGCTACTTTCCCGCTTGAGTTTTTTGGTCAGTTTTGCCCTCTTTAGTGCCCAGGGAATTTTATAGTGAAGCGATTCTAAGAGCAGCGGCAGTCATGTGCGTGTCATACTAAAACACAAAATTGTATGAAGACCAAACCAAGCTCCCTCTGCATATTTAAGCATGGCACAACGTTCTACAGCACCCTTCAGGCTCTGTGCAGCCTGGAAATAGCTGTTTTTTAACGCGATTCTTGCCGAAGTAATTCGGACCAAAACTAATTTTGTCAGAAATTCGTTGAAGTCGCCGAATCGATATTTTGAGAAATTCGCCCATCTCTAGAGTACACCCATCACATTTATTTAAATATTGTCACTGAAGATATGACACTTTGATACAATGTAAAGTAGTCAGTGTACAGCTTGTATAACAATATACATTTTGTGTTCCCTCAAAATTCAGCCATCAATATCTAAACCACTGGCAACAAAAGTGAGTTCACCTTTAAGTGAAAATGGAAAAATTTTAACCAAAGTGTCAATATTTTGTTTGACCACCATTATTTTTCAGCACTGCCTTAAATCTCTTGCGCATGGAGTTCATTAGAGCTTCACAGGTTGCCACAGATTTGGTTATAGATCTTGTGCCCCTCCACTTTCCATTTAAGAATGCCCAACAGATGATCAATAGGGTTTAGGTCTGTAGACATGCTTGGCCATTCCAGCAGCTTTACCCTCATTTTCTTTAGCAAAGTAGTAGTCGTCTTGTTGGTGCGTTTGGGGTTGTTGTCATGTTGAAATATTGCCCTGTGGCCCAGTTTCCAATGCGAGGGGATCATTCTCTGCTTCAGTATGTCACAGTACATGTTGGCATTCAAGATTCCCTCAATGAACTGTAGCTTTCCACAGCCAGCAGTGCTCATGCAGTCCCAAACCATGACACTCCCACCACCATGACTGTAGACAAGACACACTTGTCTTTGTACTCCTCACCTGGTTGCCGTCACACACACTTGACACCATCTGAACCAAATAGGTTTATCTTGGTCTCATCAGACAACAGGACATGGTTCCAGTAATCCATGTCCTTAGTATGCTTGTCTTCAGCAAACTGCGGGCTTTCTGGTGCATCAACTTCAGAAGAGGCTTCCTTCTTGGATGACAGCATGCAGACTAATTTGATGCAGTGTGCAGCATATGGTCTGAGCACTGACAGGCTTACCCCCCCTTTACATGCCCTTAACCCCTGCAGCAATGCTAGCTGCACTCATATCTACTTTGAAAAGACAATCTATGGATATAAGACTGAGCATAAGCATTCAACTTCTTTGGTCAACCACGGCAAATCCTGTTCTGAATGGAACCTGTTTTGTTAAACTGCTGTATGGTCTTGGCCACCATGCTGCAGCTCAGTTCCAGGGTGTTGCCAGTCTTCTTATAGCCTAGGCCATCTCTGTGTAGAGCAACAATTCTTTATTTCGGATGCACAAACATTGTTTTGCACAATAAAAACTAAAATAAAAGATTTAAAAAAAATCATATAAACTGTTTTTCTGTAGTTGTATTGACCCACAGTGTTTAATTAATATGTATATACTGCATGGTGAGCACTGTAAGAAATAAAAAACACTACCAGAATTGCTGTATTTTCTTTATGATGCCTGCTAGAAAACACATTAAAAGGCGATCAAAAAGTCATGTGTCCCAAAAATGGTACCAATGAAAGTGTGAACTCATCCTACAAAAAACAAACCTAAAAAATGTATGGCTCTTACACTATGGCGATAAAATGTTTTTATTGTGTAAAACCAGTAAAGCATAAATAAAATATATAAATTTAGTGCCTCTGTAATTGTATAGAATAAAATTAGCATGTCAATCATATTGGACAATGACCATTGTAAAAAATAAAAAACATTACCAGGATTGCTGTATTTTCTTCATTCTGCTTCCCAAAAACCTTTATAAAAAGAACCAAAGTGTTAAACTGTTAAATGAACGCTGAAATGATACCAATGAAAATGACAACTCATCAAGCAAAAAACAGGCTCCATATACAGAAAAGTAAAACATTTATGGCTGTCATAATATGATGACATAAAAATGCAAATTTTTAACTAAAGCATTTCTATTGTATAAAAATAATAAAACATAACAAACTATATAAAACTTTATATTCTTGTAATTGAACTGACCCACATGGTAAAATTGTCATGTTATTTATACTGCATGGAAATCGCTGTAAAAATTAAACCCTTAAAACAATGGCAAAATTGCTAGTTTTTTTTTTTTTTTTTCATTTTTAAGGCCCAATGCTAAAAAAAAAACATGCTGCAGAAACACATAAACATGCACCATAAACCCATAGATGAAATACAAGAAAAAAGCAGCACAACCAAAAAATGCAAAAAAATAGTGGTTTTAACCACCTAAGTCCATACATGCAACGTTTCAACCCCTCAATGGGGCCATTTTCAAGCAATGTTTTAAGGATAAGCATATCCCTATATACCAATGTGTAATCATATCATTAAAATATAATTAGCAAAAAACATGACTAATGTGATAAATATAATCATATACAAAAGTAACAAACATAATATAGTGTTATACTGATCTTATATATACACTTTTGTATATGATTATATTTATCACATTAGTCATGTTTTTTGCTAATTATATTTTAATGATATGATTACACATTGGTATATATGGATATGCTTATCCTTAACACATTGCTTGAAAATGGCCCCATTGAGGGGTTGAAACGTTGCATGTATGGACTTAAGTGATTAAAATCACTATTTTTTTGCATTTTTTGGTTGTGCTGCTTTTTTCTTGTATTTCATATTTGGAGGATTTCGGTCACACTTTTTTGAGCTTTGTACAACATTGTTTTGTATGTTTATGGTGGTGCTGTATCCTTTGCACCAAGGATAGGAAAAGAAATTACAAATTTCTAATCCTTTTGCTTTGGAATTTTTTTTTAATTAAAGGGTTTTTCCCTTTCGAGCTTTCAGTGTGTGTCCCCGGTAAGTTTAACTGAGGGGTGCTTTTGGTCTGTCTTTTGCTCCCTCTCCCCTCCCCTCAGACACAGGCAGCTACGTAAAATTTATACAGGGGGGGGGGGGAGGGGGGTTTTCTTCGAGTTACCCCGTGTTGCCCGTAGGTCTTTGCAGGAGAGGGCAAATTTTGATGTAGAAGGAAGGTGAAAATGGTGTGTAATAAAGAGCAGAGAGGATGCATTTTTATAATCCCCTGCTTAGCTTACAAGCTCCAATCTCCAGCAACAAAAGGGCAGTGTTATATAAGGATGTTCACAAAAACTGGAAACATAAAAATTTTGCCCCGATCTCTATAGTATTAGTATAGTCACAGTTTTTAAAGAATATTGATTATGTAACAGACGGGTCAGCTGTACTTATCTTTTAGAGGAGGGGGAAGCAACAACCCGGGTTAGGAGTAAAAAGAAATCCTCCTCTCATTGAGCATTCTTTTGGTCTGTGCTCGCTTTCTGTATTTCAATTGGGGATGGTCCACACTTTTTTACTTTAAGTAACACACATGTGTGTATGTTTTATGGGATGTAGTTATCCTTGTCACCAAATAGTAAAGGAAATTTAACTGAAATATTTCAAATGCCTTGCGTTTAAGATCTTTTTAACCAATCAATGTCAAAAATTAAGAAAACGTACCAGACGGGGAGGCAAGGAGCATTTCCGTGGACGTAAAAGAGAAAAAAAGAAAGGGCACGAGAGCACAAATGCCACCAAAGAAATAGTATCGCAAGATCTGGTGGTAAATATATCATCTCATATCTTGACTGTTGATCAATTACATTTATTGAACAAAGGACTTTCCTTTTGTCCAAGTAATGATACTGACTGGTTTCAGATTGATGTAGATTTGTTTGCCTTTTTTAGGACTCTGAAATTGAAAGTTTGGTTTTCTGATAAGACACATATTACGTCTCTTGGTCATACATCTGCCACTTGTGAGTTGAGTTCATTATCTAATAGTGAAATGAAATTGAAAGATTTTGGTCCGTATAACAAAAGTGATTTTTGCCCTCCTTGTACTTCCCATGGTATAGAAACGTTTATATCTAGTGTTAAACATGATATTGATATCCTAAAATCCGAAGAGAGTGTTAGACATGGATTTTCTAATTTATCTAGTGCAGAACGTGTGGCTTTGAATCAATTGATCCATGACGTCGACTTGGTGATTAAACCAGCCGATAAGGGTGGTGCAGTAGTCGTCATGGATCGACAACAGTATGTATCTGTGGTTTATAGACAGTTGGGTGATCATCTAGTCTATAGACAGTTGGATCATGATCCGAAATTTGACTTGAAAAAACGTTTAAGAGTTTTGGTTAATCATGCTTTTGCACACGATCTTATTTATAAAGATTTACACAAATATTTACTACCTCAAACATCAGTTATTACAATGCTATATTGTTTGCCTAAGGTAGACCAATTGTTTCAGGGAGGGATTCCTTGTTTTCCCAAACTGCTATCTTTTTAGACAAGATTTTGAGAGAATTTGTTTTGAGGACGAGATCATATGTCCGTGATACCCCAGATTTTCTTCAGAAAATCAGTGACATAGTTCCGGATGGAGCCATCTTGCCCTCATTCGATGTCACTAGTTTATATACGTCCATTAATCATGATAGGGGACTACGGAGTGTGGCGAAAATGTTAAATTCTGCCGATTATTCTAGTGATGGCAAGGAATTTATTTTGGGATTGCTGGAGATAGTCCTTACATGTAACTATTTTATGTTTGATGACAAGTTTTAATTACAGCTCAGGGGAACAGCCATGGGCTCAAATGTAGCTCCCTCTTATGCCAACATTGTTATGGCTGATTTGGAGGAATCAGTCATATATGCATCTCCCCATTACAGTTCAGTTTTAGGATGGTGGAGATATATCGATGACGTTTTTTTAATTTGGACTGGTGACGGTCCTTCAATGGTTAATTTTTTTGAATATCTTAATGAGGTGGACATTGACATTAAATTTACTATGTCTTTGTCAACAGAGAGATTACAGTTTTTGGATATGTTGATATATATTGATGATGGTAAACTTAAGACAGATTTGTATGTTAAGAGTACAGATATAAATAACTTATTGGACTTTAGAAGTCAACACCCTAGAAGCATGGTTGAATATTTACCATCATAGTATGGGCTGTCCCAGATTGTTTAAAGGTATAGTAATCCTAGTGTATGTAAACTTTTGACTTTGCAGAAAACAATAAAAATGCCTTCAAAAATTCTCTCTCATTATTCTGGTATTTGGCAAATATAAATAATTTTGGTAATGCTATTTGACCTAAAACGGGAAAGGATTATTCTGATTTCATGTCAGATGGTGAGAAAAACATGCATATGTGTCTTTTTATATAGTGTATTTAAACTTTTGGTTTCAACTGTATACTGTATATACATCAACAGTAAGATAGTGTGACCTAAAAATGTAAAACATTTCTGCAGCCTTTACCTCTAAAATAGATTTATTCTTAAGAGGTTAAAGGAATTCCAAGGTGCAACAAAGAAAAAAAGCAGTGGTACAGAAAGTATATTAAAACACTCTGTAACATTTTAGTATATCAAAAATAGCAATTTTTTGCCGGAAGTGAAATAACTCTTAAACAAAAAAGATGGAGGATTCATTACATTTTTCAGGTTTATCCTTATTTTGTATAAAAATTAAACTTTTATGACAACTTATGATCACAAAAGAATTAAAATTGCGCTTAATGTCTGTAGCAGATTACCTATCTAACGTTTTCAGATGTATGTCAGCCCTAATACTCCTGAAGACACCGCAATTGTCAGGGACGCACACAAAGACACAGAAAAGTGAGGCCCTGACACTGGTCCCAGCCTCTGTCCCTGCCTTTTGGGGAACCCGACTCCTTAATAGGCTGGCCCCAACCAGAAGACTGATGGCTGCACTGGTATAGGTGCGACACAGACAGGACGGGCGGTCAAAAGTCGGCAACAATACGGGCAGCAAGGTACAGAATAGTGAGACAAAGAGAATAACCGGGGGCGGTCCAAAGTCGGCAACAATACGGGCAGCGCGGTACAGAATTGTGAGACAAAGAGAATAACCGGGGTGCAAAGCAAAAGGTCAGGAGATCACAGAAGCAACAGAAGAGAGCAGGCAAACTATAGGGCAATGAGACAAAATAGCAGGCAAGCCCGGAAGGAAGCAGAGACCTTATAAAGGAACAGATGAAAGGTAGAACTGAAGCAATAGGCAGAAGGAACAAAAGACCAGATAGGAGAAGAAGGCTGTCACTCAAAAAGGAACAAAATTAACCACGAGTGTGCTGGAAGATTCCTGGCCACGGGCGTTGGCCAGGAATCAATTAGCACCCAGCACAAAATAAACCCAGTTCACACTAGTGATAAGAAATGTAGCCTTAAGTCAAAAACCATGGTTTACGTCGTACTGCCCGTGGCCGGCGACCAGAGCCAAAAGACGGGGGTGTTTCAGGCCCAATCATGACAGCCATAGCTGCAAACTATGTCAGAGTTCTGTATTGTGTGTTGTTTTAGCGCATGTAGGAAAGTTTAACTTGACAGTGATATCACGGCTTTCCATGTTATCTGTTCTAGATAAAAAAAAATCCATTTAAATGCATTAAAAAAGCTGAGATAACTTTCTGTGCCAGGATATCAGGGTGACTTATCTGCCAAGTTTTGTTTTTTTTGTTACATCTTTAGTTCATTGAGGCTCCTTGATATATAGAGTGAGAGTACATATATAAAATATTTGTAACTATATAAGTAGTAAAAAGATTAAAACTGAAAATGTTGGCACTTTGAAAAGTAGTGATTGAGGTATTATAGACGATGAGGAGAAAGCAAATATGTTTTCTTCAACATATTTACCATATTTCCCTGCTGATGGGCAGAGGGATGAAGTGAACTCCACCTTAAATGTTTCTTGTCTAACCCAGGAAAAAGTGCAGCTCCGCCTTAAGAATATTAAAATAGACAAATCACCAGGTCTTGATGGTATGCACCCACATGTCCTAAGGGAGTTAAGTAATGTGATAGACAGGCCCCTTTTCTTAATATTCTTGGACTGTATAATAACGGGGTATGTCGCAAAGTATTGGCCCATAGCAAATGTGGTGCCAATATTCAAAAAGGGGTCAAAAAGTGATCCTGGAAACTATAGGCCGGTAAGTTTAAGCTGTGTTATAGGTAAAATGTTTGAAGGTTTTCTAAGAGATCCTATCCTGTAGTATATCACTGAAAATAGATGTATAACTTCGTTCCAGCATGGCTTTATTAAGATTCGGTCCTGTCAAACTAATCTCACCAGCTTCTATGAGAAGGTCAGTTCTAGGCTGGACCAGGGTGATACATTGGATGTCATATATTTAGAGTTTTCTAAAGCATTTGATACTGTGCCACATAAAAGGTTGTTAAAGGGGTTCTGCCAAGACGTGCCTTATCTGCTAAGAAGGAAATGTAAACAAGCCAGGCTGAGCTGAGAGAGCAAGAGACACAGCCAGAGCACAGAGCTGCATAAGGGATCCTGTGAAATGTTCACTCAAATAACAAACTACAACTAGTGGATTCTGTATACAAAAGACAACACCTTTTCTCCACAGCAGCCTGAAAGCTTCGTCATGTTCTCTGTCATCAGATAAAGCAGGGATCTACTCAGATAATCACACTACAACTAGTGGATTCTGTATACAAAGGACAACATATTTCTACCCGGTGCCTTGAAAGCTTCTTCAGCTCCCTTTCATCAGATAAGAAATGTTCTCTGAGCAAGCCCGGCCAGCAGCTCTTGTCAGGTCGTATCTAATAGAAGCTTTTAAGTAACTAAGGGCAGGTAAGGCAGCCTGTAGCTCTCTCAGGCTACAATTTTTGTAATCACATATATTTAGAAAAGTGATTAAATACCCATTTTGGAGGATCCCATGTCAACATTACATTGTGGCAAAACCCCTTTAAGTACGGTAAAATGAAAATGCTTCGATTGGGGGAAAATGTTCACAAGTGGGTAAGTAACTGGCTCAGTGATAGAAAACAAAGGGTGGTGAATAATGATACATATTCAAAATGGATCCATGATTCTAGTGGGGTACCACAGGGGTCATAATTGGGCCGTATCCTTTTTAATAAGAATTGCACAGTAGAATATCAATATCTGCAGATGATACTAAGCTCTGTAAAGTAATAAACTCAATAGAGGATACTATTTTATTACAAAGGGATCTGGATAAATTGGAGGCCTGGGCAGAGAAATGGCAGATGAGGTTTAACATGGGGAGGAAAAATCCATTCCATGATTACTTGTTACATGAAAAACCACTGGATAAAAGTGACATGGATAAGGACTTGGGAATCCTAGTGGATAGTAAACTTAATTGGAGAAACCAGTATCAGGCAGCAGCTGCTAAGGGCAAATAGTATATTAGGGTGTATTAAGAGGGGCATAGATGCACATGATGGGAACATTATTCTCCCATTATACAACTCACTGGTTAGACCACACTTGGAATATTAGGTACAGTTTTAGGTAATAGTGCACAGTAAAGACATTGTAGAGCCTGAACAGGTTCAAAAGTGGGCAATGAAAACAATAAAGGGACTGAGTGGACTGTAATACCCAGAAAGATTAGCAAAAATAGGGTTATCTAGTTTAGAGAAAAGACGGCTTAGGGGCAACATAATAAATATGTTTAAATTTATCAAAGGTCAATATCGAGATCTCTCCAGAAATCTATTTATACCCAGGATTGTATCTAGAACAAAGGAGTATTCTCTACATCTTGAGAAAAGAAAGTTTGTAGATAAACACAGAAAGGGATTCTTTACTGTAAGTGCAGTGAGACTGGGGAACTATCTTCTCAGACTGACTCCTCCCCGTGCCGTTCCCAACCTCTCTTCCTGTGTCTCTTCCCGGTGCTCAAGTACCATTTACTTTCAATAAGCTGAATTGCCGGCTCTAGTCTTACAAGCATAATAAGTTTTACACGGCGTATTGCGGGTGTAAATGCCGGGTGTTTTAGAAGTATGCGTTGGCCAGCGGGTACTTCTAAAGTGCTGACAGTCGGCTCCCATTGACTTTCAGAAGAAGTGACATGTCAATTCTTTTTCCCTGGCACGTATTGTACACTGGGGAAAACATCAGGCAGTCATAGCTCTCAGTGAGAGTGTATGAACTATTGTACTTGCGGGCCGTAATTTGGGCATATGCCGAATTACGCCCCGCAAATACGGCGTGTGAACATACCCTAATAATACAAATATTGTAAACATAAATGATCTCAAGCATCCGGCCAGTCAGGAATCCCTTCAGTAAAACTTCTGGTCACATAGAGCGACATGTATGAAGGAAGATGCGTCGAAGTGAATAGTCGAGTCTCATTTTCAGTGTATAAAATGCGCCTGATGTATGAAAGTGTTTTTTGTGCATTCATAAATGGTGTGTAAAGTTTGACGCGTCTCGCCTATGTGTATTACGGAACTTACACATTAGTAATGCGCCTAACATGTATTAAGGTTATAGACAGGCTGGAAATAAGAAAAGTCATTAGAATAGCATGTCAGTGAATAGAAACTATGGTACTGATCCTGCTTGGGGGACCACAGATCCCAGCAATACCTGTGCTATGCTGGCTCTTGCTGTACGTAGAATAAAGGGTAAGAGCAGCCAAAAATAAATTTCAAATTTAATGTAGTAAAAATTTTAAATATAAAAATCTGAACAACATAAACAGCAGGTTATTTAATGTAGAATTAGTTTAAGATTCTAGGAATTTTAAATACATTTTATAGGAGATATTTCTATATTTTGGGGATATTATATAGTTTTATATTGATTTTATATGATCACATTTTTCCTTAAGTTTAAATAATTACATTTTATACAGTTTGATAATTATAATAAATCCCTTTTTATTATTGTACTGCTGTAAGTTGAGAAATATTGGATATTTTTGCCCCTTACAGCAAATCTAGCTTCACTGCGACTTCTCAGGCTCAGACAGACCACATTGAAATAGGTCTGCCTGTTCAAGCAGTAATGCGGCTAGTTTTGCCGAACCACATTCATATATGTGTCTAATCTTACGAATATGTTGTGACATGTCTCCATAACGCCCCCAGAACACCCCTTCATGCTAGGTGCATTCAAAAGTGTCGAGTCTTACGAACAATGCGCCTAACGCATTCATTTGGTGCATTAGACATCGTAGCCGGCTCAGTTAGGTGCATTGTATGCCAGAAAAAGGGTGAAAAACTCTTTCATACATATCGCCCATAGTGTCCACACTGATGCGTTATGAATCACAAATCCTAATTTATATTGTGAAAACAATTGTCTGCCTCATATTTTTAAACACCACTTACCATCAGGTGATCAGGGAATTCCATATAAACCAACAAACACATATTTTACATAAAAAAAACTATCCATAAAATAATAATTACTGCTAGTAACTTTGATAACCATCCAAAATCAATATTGGTAAATAAAATCTTGTTAGATATTCAGACCTTGTGATGTTCGAGTCCCCAAGTAGAAGATCCAATACGCCTTTCAGCTCAAGCGTTTCATCAGCTACTAATTTTTTCTCAATTTTTCTCATCCTTATTTCCTGCACGTAAACGATGGGGACCAATTTTTCTACCTCCCAAATAGAATTTTCTACGGCTTAAATGTGTTTGTTTAAATATTGATCTCTTCTCAATTGTAAGTGAATGGCACTTTTAGTATTTTAGTTAGAAGTTACTGCTTTGTTTACATATTCTAGGTCATTTACTTGTTTTTATTGCTCAATTGGAAACCAATGCGTAAAAGAAAAGAAATACAGTTCTTGATCACCAAATTAACATAAATCTATAAAACACTAGAGATAAAGAAGCATTTGTATCCATTAGAAGCCACAAGGCAATGGAGACAGATGGAAATTAACTTGCTAATGTAACATACTGAACCCATCTTGTTTGGTTTTGTTAGGGTAAGGTGAATGAGGTTTGTGATAAGTGAGACGCTCCCTCTAGTGTTCACATTGGAGCACAGCAAATGGACGGAATTTCAAGTTACAAGAATGAAATGCATAATTTTAAGAGTTTTAAAATAGTGAAAGAATATTATATGGCATATTTATATTTATTAAAAGGAAACCATTTTAGTAAGTAGGAGCTCTGGATCTGTTCACTAAGCCCTGTTCACATTGTATCCCTCATATTTTCATTATCCTCTAAAAAGCTAGAAGTTATATTCATGGAGAGAAATTACTGATTTAACAATGGGAAGAAATTTGTGCCAGTCAATGAAATTACGTCTAATTATTGGAATTACTTTTTATAATTTGTGGAATAAAATTACTGACAAATCAATACAATTCAGTCTAGACATAATAAAGGGAAGAAATGCGAATCAATACTGTTAATACTTTTTGAGCTCCGTATTTCAGACAATTAGGAAATGTATCAATCCTTCTCCCTACACTAAATTCTAATCATGTGTATGTCTGGAAATCAAGTGTTTGTTCATGTACTATAAAAACATGAATAGATTCTTTCCTCCAAACCAAGGTTAAGCTTCCCAAGCCTCAAGCAGGCTCTGACAAGCGAAGAAAATAGAAAATTCACAGGTGACACCCAAAGCATAGTGAGCTCCGTGACATTCGGTGATGAAATATATAATTGTGTGTCCTGACAAGTGTAAACTGAAAGAGAAGAAACTTTTAGCCCCAAAAACCTGTAACAAATGCTCTGATTTACATTATGTTTATCTACAGTTCACATTGCATAAACATTTGCTTCCTATTAATGATCAATTAACCATCTAATTACAAAAGGAGCAGTCTGAGTTACTTATTATACAGAGGGAAGTGCAGCTATAAAGTCTGTCTTACCTTCAGAAGGACCTAGAATGTCCAGGAGTTTCATAGACCGCTCATTGATTTCAATTGGTGCCACGTAATACATCTCTTCCCCTGTGTTGGCACTGCAGGGAAACTGAATGTTAGCTGCCAGGTTCCCATTACATCTGATTGCTGGGGGTCCCAGCAGCAGAATACCATGGGATTAGATTATTTTTAGAAATTTATGAAGAAAGAGTCAGTACTTCAAAGTGCAGGTGGATTCCTAATGCATATTATATTCCAAGTATCACATTCTCACTTTATCGACATTTCTCTACCAATTTCTACCTATGTAATGGGTGCCTCCCATTAAGTAAATAGGTGGTAATGTTTCCCACCATTAAGTAGGTAGGAATATACACCCTGTAGGTAGGTATATAGGCCCACTGTCAGTAGGTAAAGTAGCTTCCTGTAGATAGATATACAGTCCCATGTAGGTAGAAATATATGTCCTTTGTAGACAAGTATATAGTCCTTTGTAGACAGGTAGGTATGTATACCCTCTGTAGGCATGTATACAGTTATCTGTAAATAGGTAGGTATATATGCACCCTATAGATAGGTAGGTATATATGCCCCCTGAAGATAGATAGGTAGGTATAAATGTCCTCTGTAGGTAGAAAGAACACTGTGGATGTATCAGCACGCTATAGGTAGGTTTACAGCCCCCTGTATATACAGCCTCCTGTAGGTAGGTATGCAGTCCCCTATAGGTAGGTATACAGTTCCCTGTATATACAGCCCTCTTTAGATCAGTATACAGCCTCCTGTATTTACAGCCCCCTGAAGGTAGATATACAGCTCCCTGTATATACAATACCAGGTAGGTAGGTACACATCCTCCTGTAGGTAGGTTTACAACCCCTTGTGTATACAGCCCTATGTAGGTAGGTATAAAGCCTCCTCTAGGTAGGTTTACAGCCCCTTGTGTATACAGCCACTTCTAGATAGGTATATAGCCCCTTGTATATACAGCCCCCTGTAGGTAGGTATGCAAACCTCTGTATATACAGACCTCTGTAGGTAGGTATGCAGCCCCCTGTATATACAGCCCCATGCAGGTAGATATGGCACCTCTGACTTGTAAAAAAAAAAATTAAAACACTACTCACCTCTGCACTCCCCCACCGAGGAGCCGACTATGGAAACTAGTTTCCGGCATGACTTCATCACACCGCTTAAGCCGGGGCATTTCTCCTGGCATCTTCTATGCTGGAAGCCTAAGGACTTTCAGCCTAGCAGATACAGTGGCGCAGGAGGTGTGATGTGAAAAGAGGCGGTGGAAGTCTGCACAAAGATGTGACACCCGGACCCACCGTATGGATGAGTTACACCACTGGGCAAGGTAAGCCTCTTCCCGGGAGACTCACAGATTAAGGTTTATTTTAAAAAACTGAAACATCATGACAAATGTCACATATGAGCATTTCTTTATGTACCACATATTATTATTTGCACCTTCTTTGTCTAAGGCTAGGTTCATACGGCTTAAATGCAGGGCGTAATTACTCCCCACAATTATGCCGTGTGGCCGGGGGCGGGAGCGGGGGGCTGGCACTTGTAATTCACATGTCACTTATCTCCCCGCCCGGCGGATTCGCCGAACAGGGAGAGGAGACGTAATCCATGGTTCTCTATGAGAACTGTGGATTACCGTAATGACTAGGACGTATTGCAGCCGTAATGTGCGCACTCCGGCGCGTAATTACGGACTGAAATACATCCAATTTTAAGCCGTGTGAACATGGCCTAATGAAATTTATTCAATACAAGAATTTAAATTGCAAACAAAAATCGAGTGCTGTGGATTTCTTTGAACTTGAATCCTCCTAGAGATTATCTTATTATTGGTCTCCAATTTAGATCCTCTACTGCCTGTAGCAGGGATGTAGCGAAAGACTCATGGGCCCGGATGCAAAACTTCAGCTTGAGGCCACGATACACCCAGACGTTGTCTGTGGATCACTACTTTTCAACAACAGGTTCCCTACTTGAACTGATGGATGTCTGCGGTGTAGCACGCCACAGAAGATTATTTCTATTTAAAGGAATTGTTCAATAGAAGAAAATTAATTTCAAATGGAGCGAAAGAAACAGAAGTTTTGTTGAAGTTTATACTGAACAGCTTAATTCACATCTGTATTCTGTGGTTCAGTAAGTATATAAGGGTCACATTACCACCACTATATAGTAACTGATACCATCTTAATACTGCTGACCAAACCAGTAGACCAAGACCAATATTACCAATAACAACAATATACATAGACCAAATAATACAATGGCATATCACTACCATATAATGACTAATAACACCATAATATTAGTGACCAAAACAGTACGCCAAGACCAACATTGCCAAATAACAACAATATACGAAGAACAAATAATACCGCAACATCATGAACACATATAACCACCATAAAAGGTCTGAATAATACCATCGTAGTGTTACTGAATATATATTAAGACCGCTATTACCACCATACAGGGACTATATAGTGGTAGATAGCAGCTGTACACAGGTTCTGCATACAATGATACCGTCAATACATTTAGGAATACAGGTGACTTTTATCTGATGAAGTCGTTCTCTTTTACTTTTTAATTTCCGTCAGACTATCATGACGTCTTCTCCCGGCCACAACTTGTCGCTGCAGAATTTACCACACAAACATGTTAGACTCCAAACAGTGAAATTGCCCCCAAACGATTATTGAACCTCCATTTATGCCACTAGCAGGTTCAACACACAACAGCTCCCCAAATTAGACAGGTGGATAGGTTTATTTTAGGTAGGTTAAACTTTAAAACTTATTCACTAAGTGGAGATCTCATATTCCTCCACATGATGGCAGAAAGCAAAGATTGTGCTTGATATTTGCTGGTAATACTTGAACATTCATCTGAAACTTTCTAGAACATATACACAACAAAGAAAAAAAAACACATAAAGATACGACAATAAAAAAACATACTGATAAATGCGTTAAAATAAAATAAGTATCCCAATCAAACAATAACACAGTTTCAGAAAAATTTAGGTGCAAGGTTTTTGTTTAAGGATTTGGGGTATTTTGAATGCATTGATTCAAAACCATTACTTTTTCTAATGGTTCTAGTTTTGAGATATGGAAATCTGTGAAATGTATGCATTTCCCCAAGAAGCGTTGTGTTTGATAACAAATCATAGCTTTTGGTCTGTTTTTTGACTCTTTAACAGCATCTTAGGTAATGAAATATCATACGAATTATTTTGTCATTCATTGTGGCTGACAATGCTATAAAAGCGACATTTAGAAGTCAGAATTCAATTGTGAGTTTGCAGAAGAAAGAATTCAGCTACAGAAAAAGTTTGTCAATTCAATCTTGGCTTAGACTAAAAGTCATGTTCAATAGTAAAATAAAATAATCTTTATTATAGTAGCGCCAACATATTCGCGCACTTTACAATAGAGGGAATAAGCAGCAACCGAATACATTATAAACAAACTACTGACAAAAAGAAACACAGGTGTGAGGGCCCTGCTCGCAGAGCTTACAATATATTAGATGTATGGGTGAAACAAAGGCTGACAAGTGCTTGGTTTACAATGGACCAGCCATGTTACATAAATATGGGGTAGTATACATAAAATGTGGATGAACCTGCCATCCCAACCATTATATCTATATACAGATAAGTGCCTGTGGGTGCCGAAGTGCAGGAAGTGACGAATCTGTGACAGAATTTGGGGGGTTGACAATAAGGGATTTTGATAGGCTTGTCTAAGAAGATGAGTTTTCAGAGGCACTTAAAACTGTGAGGGTTGTGAGTGTGCCTGATACATGGGGTAACATGTTCCAGAGAACTGGTGCAATACATGAAAAATCTTGGAGACGGGCATGGGAGGTTCGGATGAGTGAGGTGTCTAGTCTTAGATCAGTAGCAGAGCGGAGAGAGCGGGTAGGGTGGTAGACAGAGATAAGGGAGGAGATGTATGGGGGTGCAGCACTGTGGAGAACCTTATGTGTGAGAGTGATGAGTTTATGTTGTATTCTGTACTGAATAGGCAGCCAGTGCAGAGACTGACACAGGGTAGAGGCATCAGTATAGCGGCTGGAAAGAAAGACAAGCCTGGCTGCTGCATTCAGGACAGATTGGAGAGGGGAGAGTTTGCAGAGAGGAAGACCAACAAGTAGGGAGTTACAGTAGTCAAGACGAGAATGAATAAGAGCAACAATGAGAGTTTGAGTTGTTTCCACAGTGAGAAATGGACGGATTCTGGAGATGTTCTTGAGGTGCAGGTGACAAGAGCGGGCAAGGGATTTGATATAGGGGGTGAAGGTCAGATCAGAGTCTAGTATAACCCCCAGACAGCGGGCCTGCTGCCTAGGAGTAGATGGTGGGATGACTAGAAGTTCATATAAATACATGTCAGAATTAGAACTTCATCAAGAAGAGCCTGCTTCAGCAATCCCGATGATTTCTGTGGAGAATACATGGTTGACAAACAAAGAAGAAATATCACAGACTTTGTGCATTGAGTATACCTGGCTTATTTTGGAGTACAGCTTGGAGACCAGGATAAGTCCAAGCTTCGACCTAGAAGAGTTTTATCTCCGTTGTGAAGGACTACTTGTGTAATCACAGAACAGATAATTATGAAGAATTGGTGCAAGATATGCACACTAACTTCAGAAATACTGTATGGGAGTTAATATGAGTAAAAAGATGCACCTCGATATCCATTTATATGGATTTCCAGATAACCTTGTTGATGAGGAACAATGCAAGAGGTTCAACCAGGATATAAAGGTGATGGAAGAGAGATATCTAGGCAGATAGGACATACACATGATGGCAAACTACTGTTGGAGTCTCCAACCTGATTGTCCTGATGAGGAAATCGCATAAACAGCATTTTTTAAAACATTGACAATAACAAATAACTAATAAATATTGTATTAATTAAAGGAATTATACTTAACTTTTTCCTGTTACTGTTAATTTCCTTTTTGTATGATGTTGGACTGTTTTCTTATAGTTGTAACAAAAATAATATTCTTGCAATTCAATGCTTCTGTGACGTATTGCGTTAATTCAATAATTTAAGGGGTTTTCTCACAAAGCTGTTTCCCTGAGTCACAAGCAGTTTTACTCTCACTCTGTCTCCTTGGGCTGTGGGTGGTTCTATAGCAGTGATTAGCATATCTAGCATCTTTATAAGTAGTTGAGATGTTATACTGAAAACTGCAGGAGATACTATCTCTTTAGTAAACACACGGTACAGGTGTTGTGAGGACTAAAAAAAAAAAGGCTTATCTGTAATCTAGTTAATTAGTTTTCTCCTGACACTTTGTTCATTCATATGGTGGCATCACTCCCTGCTCTAAACTTTCTCAACTAATCAGATAACAGAGTTATGGTCAGGCAACCCGGTAACCATAGAAATCTGGGTACATTCAAAAGCAAATAAAATGTACCTTATCTCATGACTAAAGTAAAATCTGTTTATCAATGTATTTAGAAAAAGTCTTCATCTAACTGTACCTTCACGTTGAAAGCTAATCTTTGTAGTGAGAAAACCCTTTTAGTATTAAATATCTCAGATACTTGAGACAATCTTGCAGTACTGTAGTCATATTCTCAATCAATACCATAAACTTAATATAAAACTGTTCAGACCCTGTTGGTACGAAAATCACTGTATACTACTAGCGTAATAATAAAAAAGTACTATCAAATAGATGTCAATCAATCCATACACATCTATAAGGCAAACCATTTACTGTAAAGTTAATCAGTAAAAATACATGATAACGGAATGTGACAGTGATGAGAGATAGTGTGGTCAAACACTAGGGAGGCTGTACTTAGATACTGCTGGAGAGCCCTGCTTTTCTGGGCCGTAGATAGCTACCGTGAAATCTGTTTGCCCTGCAGGCCTGAGATGTGTCATGGGTGCTCAGTCAGTAAGAAAAATGGACTGAGTTTAGCAGATGGTGAGCGGGTTGGCACTGTCACTATAAGTGAGTGAAGGTGTAGTAGGCCTAAAGAATAGCCTAGCTAGTAGTGAGATACAGCCGAGTACATAGTAGGGGGTGGTTTAGAGGAAACAGTTCTTATAAGCAGGGCTTTGAGAAAGAAGAGAGTTCTTATTGAATAAACCTATAATAATTATCAACATATCAGTTTAGCTTCAGGCTGCCCAGATTATGTTTTCTCCCCCTCGGTGCCAGTAATATTCCAGGATATATTATATCATGGGCAGGATTCTCATTAACTTTTCAAACGATATATAGTAACCCATTTCTTAATAATGCCATCAAACTTTACTTTATCATAATTGAAACACACATAAAAACCTGCAGTACACTCAGTCCTCTCAATGCCTTCCGTCCATAGTTGTAATCCACAAGCTATTGCTTCACTACATGTTCCAAGTCTGAGAGCATTCAGCAAACCTGTGCTGCTACCACAACGTTTCGAGAACACTCCTCTTTCTCAAGTATGCGCTATGTGCACCACGGGCGTTCTAAAATAGCATATAACATATTAATAAGACAATCCAAAAACATAAAAGCAATACCATCTAATACTATCTTGTTCAAGCCTTGTACAGAAAAGCCTTCAGGCTAAGATTTTCATTTAACCCTTTAGGGGAGACGGCCTCACGTGTAAAGATCCAATATGCCTTTCGTTGCAGTCACTTAGGGGGCATGTATGGAAACTGTCTAGGTCTAAGACTTTCTTTGTTGTAAATAGCAACCAATCAGAGCGCCCCTTTCAACAAAGAAAGTCTTACACCTAGACAGTTTTCATGCATGAGGCCCTTAGTTTTAACCGATTCACTTTCATTTGTATAGATCTCCTCAGTCACAGCCCATTGCAGCTCAGTAACATTATGTCCCAAGTCATTAAAATGTTTGGTTACACTTGTTTCACCAAATTTGCTATGATTAGATTCCTCCCCTACCATACTAAATCTCTGCTGTTCATATGTCCGAATGGCTGACCTCTGTTCATTCAAGTGCAGCCTGCAATGTGGATGTCTGCCCTATATACACTTTACCACAAGGGCACTTAAGACTAGATTACATTTTGCAAGTGAAATAGCCTCTGTTTGATATTTCATTACCTATTCTCAGGTGACAGAACGTAGGTCCTCTAAAAATAGATGAACAATTCTAACAGCTCAGGCATGGAAACTTACCAGTTTTAACTGAAGTTAAAACTAAATGATTGCAGCGAGAGGCATATTTTATCGTTACACATGAGGCTGTCTCTCCTAAGGGTATGTTCACATGACGTAAATTGCGGCGTGCATTTGCCACGTATTTGTACTTTATACGCGGCGAGATGCGCACCGCAATTACGGTAATCCATAGCTCTCATAGAGAACTATGGATTACACCTCCTCTCCCCGCATGTACAATACGATCGTATTGTACATGCGGGGAGATAAGTGACAAGTCAGTTACTTGCGGCGATTATGCGCCGCGAGTAATGCATATCTATGGGGCCGGCGGGATGCCGCCCCACTCCCCCCCTCGCGCCTCAGGAGTCCGAGCTCCCGAAACACAAGTTGTATTGCGGCGCGTACTGTACACTGCAGAAAATCTTGTGAACATACCCTTAAAGGGGATTTGCCAGGACGCAAGTTTCTTACCTCTCTCCTTAGCACAGGGAGAATGTCAACAAATCACGCTGAGTCATGAAGGCTGCAGGGCTGAGAGGGAGGGGGTGAGTAAGGAGTGAGGGAAGAAGGGAGCGTCTCAAAACTTAAGTGAAATAATAAACAGTACAACAGTGGATTCCCAATACAGCAAGACACAGCCCCATAGACTGCACTTTCTACCCTGTGCCTTAAAAGCTCATTCATTTTGCCTGTCATCAGATAAGAAGTGTTTCACGCAAGCGCGGCCTGTCAGCTCCTGGGTCGTCTCTAGTGGAAGCTTTGAGGTAACTAAGGGGGATTGAGAAATGCTGTAGCTCTCAGAGTCTTCACTTTTTGTAATTACATATATTTAGAAAAGTGATTAAATACCCATTTTGGAGGTTCCCACGTCAACATTACATGGTAGCAAAACCCCTTTAAGGGTTAAATGAAAACCTTAGCCTGAAGGCTTTTCTGTTTGAACAGGATAATTATTAAGTATTAGGCTAGGTCCACACAGCAAAGTAAAAAAGCCGTCAATGCCATTTTTTGTGTCAGATTTCGGATTCCCGGCGGTCCAGTACATTGGGGTTGCAGGAATCCGAAATCGGTCCTGCAGAATATAGAATATGTTCTATATTCTGCTGAACGGGTTTAGGATTAGGAAAACCTCAGTAAAAAATCCGTGCTGTGAAGACTACAGCATGGATTTTCTATTGAGGGCTACACAGCGCAGGGTACGGTTAGTTTTTCAGCGCATTCAAAATACTGAATCCGCTGAAAAAACTTCCAGATGCTGTGCTGTGTAGCCTGATAGTACAGTATACATAGCATTGATTTTATGTTTTTGGATTGTCTTCGTAATATGTTGTTATGTTGGTGTTATACGCTATTTAAGAACTCCCATTTTGCACATAGCGCATACTTGAGAAAGAGGTGTGTCCTCGAAACGTCGTGGTAGCAGCACAGGTGTGCTGAATGCTCTCTGACTTGGAACATGAAGAAAAACAATAGCTTGTGGATTCCAACTATGGACTGAAGGTATATTCTACACTGAGAGGACTGAGTGTACTGCAGGTTTTAGTGTGTGTTCATCAATTATGATAAAGCAAAATTTGATGGAATTATTAAGAAATTTGTTACTAGAAAGAAATCTTTTGAAAAGTTAATGAGAAAGAAGAGACTGTCACCTGACATATAGTGGGAAGCCCACCTTTATACAGGTGTAGAGCTCTGTAAAGTACCACAGTTCTGGGAGAGGCTACTGGAAACAGAACAGAGGCCTGAGACAAGTTTCTATGCAGGTGAAAAGTGTTTTACATTTCGCATTTCAGGACCATGAAAGCAATGATGCCACCTAGCGTAAATGTAACAGATACAATTTTGTGCCTAATCAGCAGATCTTTCCCAATGCTTTATATCAACATATTACTGCTGTATGGTAGAGGTGTAGACCAAATAATGTAGGTCTTATCAATAAGCAATTAGATAAGGATTGGTGTACCCTCTAAGTTATAAGTGTAAAGTTTTGCACAATCCCTATTCTAAAAAAGGTTGGGACGCTGTGTAAAATGTAAAGAAAACAAGAATGCAATGATTTCGAAATCTCTTAGGGCAGGTTGACATGCCGTATAGTGGCGCATACTGAGCGTGCTGCTATATGCCTGTTGTTTTAGAAGTACACGCTGGCCAATCATGCTGGCCATTCTAGGCCTGGCCCCATTCATTCATTGAGTGCTATGGTTGTACTGTGTTTGCAGGGCATACTTCGGGTGTATTGCAGTCATTACTTCCAAACAAGGACGTCACTGCTGTGCCCACTGATTGGCTGCAGTGGTCACCTGCCCCTATTTACGAAACCATTTGGAGCTTTTTACTTCCAAACGGTGATGTAAGTGAAAGGCAGGTGAGCACTGCAGCCAATCATTGGCCACATCAGAGTTGTCCCTGATTTGAAGTAATGGCATGGCAACAGAAGACTAGAGGGATGAACTGCTGGAACACAGACCCAGAGGAATGTCAGTAGAACTTTTTTTTTATTATACTGGGGGCCCATCACAATGCTTTTTCATTAGACAACCCCTTCAATGCTATTCTGATTATCTCACTTACTCTCATTCTACCTGATGAGCTGGGTAAACTTTGGCAAAACCCTTAGAAGGTTGGGCAGATGATAGGAATAGTAGCTTAAGGACTAAATTATTATGGTTAGGTTCCAGCTTGGATTTAGGGGTCATTTCAGAAGTTGTGCTCTATTTAGCATTATTAGGGGCAAGGATATGACTAATGAGTAAATAACTGATTTTTAGAGTTACCACCTGTGACCTTATGCAAAATTTATTTCTCAACTTTGATTTTAACAAGTCTTTTTAGCTTATTATACAAATACAAGTTAGGTTTACCATAGTACAGTTCCCTCTGCAACCATCACATCATAATACAAGTGACACATGACCAATTAAAATGAATGACATGACAAAATGAATATCCTATCCAATTCCTTACACATTTGTTGCTGCCATCTGTGGAGCACATAGCCTGTAAGTGTCCTTGGCACGTTCCATTAGTCTGTAATCATGGCACTCTAACCACTACAGGAAAATAGCGCTGTCACTTATGGGACAGTTTTTGAGAAGAGGGAAAGCGGAAAGATTTTGATGGAAATGACAACCACACAGTGTGTCTGTTTAAATAGACCCAGAAGAGATAATGATAAACATCACAAGTGCCATGAGAGTTTTCAGAGCTTAAGTACACTTGTCACTGGAGTTGGACAAGCGTTAAAAGTGTTCAGCTCTTTCAGTGCTTTCTCCATGGTTGAGGAGTCATACCAAATACATGACAGATTGCCAAAAGAGGGAAGTATTGCGTAGACAAGTGGAAACAGCAAGTCACGGACAATACATTGCAATGCTCAGAGGTAGTGATGAAGATAACTCTTTCAGTGCAGGATATTTTGTACTATGTTTAATGGGAAGCTAGCAGTTTCTGGACTTGACTAGATTAGCAGTTTATTTTTAATCACACAAATTATTGCAAAAAAAATTCTTAATCTATGTTGAGCAAGTAGCTGGATTTATATGTTGTGTTTTTGCTGAGTTTCTCAAGTGCATCAAAACTGCATGTAGAAAATCCATGTATTTTTTAAGCTGCATGCATTTTTGGCATGTTCCAAAAAACACAAATTGTGAACCAAGCCTCAAGGGTTTGCCTAGTTTGCATGTTCACATGTCCTGATGTTGTTTTGATTTTGGGGTAAAGGAAGTTATGCTAAGGTATAAAAATGCTAAGGCACAACCACACCCTTTGGACATCTAAGGCTGTGTTCACACATTGCATTTTTGTTCCTTATTTTAATTGCATCAAAAACAAAAGCAACAAAAAAAATGCATGTGTTTTTAAAGTGGTTTTGCCATAAAGCAAAATCCCTTTTTGAGACCGGCTTGTAACTTGCTGCAAGCTGACCTCAGCGAACATTTGTGCAGCTCTCCCCTATTCATGTCTATGGGTATTCTGAATACATCTGAGCACCCTTACTAAGCTGTATTCAGAACTGACATAGAAAATAACATGGAGAACTGCACAAGCGCGGCTATCTCCCCTTTCTCTGGGGCCGCCTCGTAATGAAGCAGAAAGCGGGTTGTGTGAGGAACCTCTTTAATTAGCCTGAATTTCACCTCTATTCAAAGAGACTGATGTGGTATTTTGAAAAAAAAACCTGCATTATTAATGCATTAATTTTTTATGCAGCTGAGAAAGGCGACGTTCAGACGGCTTATACATGCCATAATTGTGGGACACATTTTGCCCGCAATTACAGCGTGTGTACGGGGTGGGCAGGGGCGAGGCTCGCCGGCCCCATAGACATGCATTATCCATGGCGCGTATCCCGCCGGGATAATGTGCATGTCAATTTCTCCCCGAGCGGGATAGAGAGACGGGATCCATAGTTTTCTATGAGAACTATGGATTACTGTAATGCCTGGCACGGATTTCAGCCTTACTGCAGCGCAGTACGGCGCGCAATACGGCTGAAATCCGTGCCAGAAATAAGCCGTGTGAACGAGGCCAAACGCTACAAAAAAACTAGCTGAGAGCAGAATAGAAACGTATGTGTTGTGAGCTAGTTTGGTTGGTATATAAGGTGTGTGATAGGCTTTCTCCCATTGCTGTCATGTGTAAAAAGAACAATTTATTAGAGTTGTAAAGAGGGACTGCCCAATTTGTTAACTGTTCATATGATGCTGTGGTGAGTGAACAAATGGCACCACTGCAAATAAGTGACATAGAAACTGCAGAGCACCATGTGCTATTGATGAAATAGTTGAACCTTGACTAGGTTGAGGTACACAAGGGCAGACTGAAACACTACAGTGGAGCAGCTGACTGCCAAAATGAACCAGGGGGCTACCAGTCTTAAACAACAGCTCAGTGAACCCCATTGCTTATGGGGATCTAGAACAGATGGATGGTCATTGCACCTATGTTAATGATGCATCTGCAGAAAAAAGACTTTGATTTTCAAAGCAGCATCTGAATTGAACCTCTGCTGGGGTTGCTTTCTGCAGAGTCACATTTTCTCTTTCATCGAACAGCTGGACCTTGGTGTGTCCGTGGAGAAACATCAAAGACCAAACACCTCACAACCATTGCTGGAAGAACACAAGCTGGCGGTGGCAGCATTATGTTCTGGGATATATTTTTATGGTCCACTCATCCATGTGGAAGGCATTCTCAACTAATTTGGGTATGAATCTATCCTTGCAGATCACGTAGCCCCATACATGATGATTGTCTTCTCTGTGGCGGATGGGATCTTCCAGAAAGACAATACCACATATCACAGGGCTAGAAATGTCAAATATTGTTTGAAAGAGCATTAGCAAGAGTTCAGATAACTACTCTGGCCCTCTAATTCCCCAGTCTTGAATTCAACTGAACATCTGTGTGACCACCTTTATCCCCATTAACTCTATGGATTCTTCAATAAGAAAATCACAGAGAGTAAATTTAAGTCTTTAGGAGCACAAAATCATAGTAGAATCCAAATCTGAAACTGGACTCCTATTAAAATATAACTTTTAATAAATTCCAATAAAAATCACTATTTAGTTCTAGAGAATAAATACAATACATATAAACATACACCCAAAGAAAAAGATATTAATCTATCTCTCGGTTCCTTGACATGTATATTGCTGAGTAAAATGTCAGTTCTTTGATAAATAACCAAATATTATATCCAAAATAGTAATAGGGAAATAACCTGCAAACTGCAGTAACTTACAATTAGACATATTCTTACTTGACTCCATAAATGGGTAGGGGACTTGTCCAAATGCCAAAATCAATAGGCATACTATCCCTGTCGTTCACCCTATACTTGTCTTCTATGGGGAGTAGTCACTCTGAATTTGCAGGTTATTTCCCTATTCACTGTTTTGGATATAATATACATAATATAATCTTACTCACTGATATATGGTACCTGCCATTAACTGAGAAAAAGGTTAAAATCTTTTTCTTTGGTGGTATGTTTATATATGTTAAGTGTTTATTCTCTGGGACTAAAAAGTGATTTTTATTGAAATTTATTAAAAGTTATATTCTATGGATTCTTCCACACACATTCTTCCAGCAGCTGTGAGATGCATCAGGACCTTTGTAAATCAGTTCCAGCAAGTCTAGCTGCTGCTTGTGCAGCACATGGTGGTTACATATTAACTGGTGTTCACAATAATGTGCCTTGACTCTGTATATGTGTAAAAGGAAAGGATCCCACCTTGGATTGGGAATGCAATTGACCCTGGTCTGATAGGATGGGGGTTTATTTAAAATACTAAGAATTGTTTTCTTGTCAAGCAGAAATAAAGACCACATTTCAAGTCTTAGTATAGAGATATTAATTTCAGACAACAAATAAATATTTTAGCTAATAGCACAGGAAAATGGGGGAAGATTTGCTTATATGTTTTTGTCTGGAATCTTTTGTAAAATGCATGAAAATTTTCTAGATTTTGTTGTGATTTGGTGCTTATCATTTATTATGTGTTTTAGATTGGTCCATTCAGGTGCACAGCACAAATAACTTAGTTCCACACTATCTATCAGTTATATCCTGTTATATATATATATATATATATATATATATATATATATATATATATATATATATATATATATATATATATATATATATATATCTTGCTATATCCTTGTTCTTTCTGCATAGTAAGGCTATGTTCACACGGCAATAATTGCGGGACATATATATGCCGTGTGCTCGGGACCGGGGGCGGGCGGGGCAGGGGGGGGGGGCGGCAGCCCGCCAACCCCATAATCATTCATTATTCACGGCGCGTATACGCCTTGAATAATTGACATGTCACTTTTCTCCCTGCTCGACGTATTGTGCGAGCAGGGAGAGGAGACGTAATCCATAGTTCTCTATGAGAACTGTGAATTACCGTAATGACTGGGACGTATATCGCCCCGTATTGAGCGCAGTACGGCGTGAAATACGGGGCGAGATACATCACATTTTAAGCCGTGTAAACATAGCCTAAGAGGAGCCAGCAGCAGGTTGTACTAACAATGGTAATGGCAGCTCCTGACCAGACATTTAGGAGGACCCAGGAACCTGCATAGGGCATAATTGCCAACTCTTCTGGAACATCTCGAAGACTCCCAGAAAAAAGCGAGTCCTACCAGATTCCACAAGAATTGACAAACCTCCTTGGTGCCATATATTTATTGGGCTCTTATGGTGTGGACTCAGAAGCTCTGCCTGCACCATCCATAGTGTGAGCCAGCTGTAATGTACAGCCGGGCACCCATTGCAAATGAAAGGATCAGAGTTGGCTCAGACCCCAGCCATTTCACTCCCTAGATGCTAAAGTCAATAGCGGGCGTGGCATATAGATGGTTGACAAAAGGAGAAATTACGGGTGTCGATGGCAGCTGAAGGCCAAAAAATGGCCTATGTGTCTGCCATGTATGAAAAAGTTTTAAATCCTGCTAGAAACAAAGTCTAATAGGCTACCTTTAATGTATCAATATGTATCATAAAAGTGACCAAGAGATTGAATAGTCAAGTCCCATAGTGGAGAAAAAAAAAATGAGTGAAAAGCAGTTAACATGTTAATTTCCCCTTTGAAAAGTGTAAAAAAAATGAAAAAAAAAAATAAAAAACTAATATAAACTCCAAAATGGTAACAATGAAAATGTGACCCTTACACAGTTCCATCACCAGAAAAAAAATGAGTGGCTCTTAGTATATCGCGACATAAAGGGCCACATGTATGAAACTGTTTAGGTCTAAAACTCACTCTTTTGTAGTAACGTATGGGCAAAAAAGTGAGTTTTAGAACTAAACAGGTTCATACATGTGGCCCAAAATCTTTATCTTCATGGTGAAGGGTATTTATTTTCAAAAAATCAGTAAAACACACATATATATTGTAGGAAGGCACAAGGTGCGGTAGTGGACGGACGTTATGTGTCACCGATCTGCCTAAGATCGGTGAAATAAAGCCCATTTGTTTTGGTCAGCGGCAATAGGCCACTGACACGTTTTGTATGTGTAGTATGGCAGTAATGCCGTGATCCGGGTCGGGCTTTATTGGAGCAGTCTGTAGAGTTGGGTAGGATGGACTGCTCCCACACTCCAGTCCTGGGCTTACCAGTCCTATATAAGGCCAGCAGGCTCAGGTCAGATGGGGTGTGGTTCCCTTCCTGTCAGACACTGCTCAGTGGAGTGAGCAGTAGTGAGAGAGCCAGAGCTGGGCCTTGATAACCCGGGAAGTACTGCAGAGACCAGCATACGGTATTGTGACTGCAAACAAGGACTGTGATTTATGTTGTTTTTGGCTGAAGCAAGCCCTGCTGTTTATTTTCCTTGTTTATAAAACCGATGCCAATAAATCCTGCAGTATTGCACAACGAAGGACTGCCTCCGTTTGAGCTGATACCCACAATTGGTGTCTCGGATGCGGGCATCATCCTGGAATAAGAGACTGCATGTCCTGGATTAAGGCGACGGCTACATTTAAAAACCAAACAAGCGAAATGGAGGAGCTGCTGAAGCACCTGGTGCAGGTGAGCACCCAGCAGCAACAGGCCCATGCTGAATCTGTGCGGTCACAGCAGGAGACCAACCAGCTCCTAATCAGGCAGATGGCCATCATGGAGGAAGCGATTCGGACGAAGGAGGCCACGGCTACACCCCGTCAGGAGGACGGACAGCAGACGCCCTGCAGAAGATGACCCCAGAGGACGACATGGAAGCCTTCCTTACCGTCTTCGAGCGGGTGGCTGAACGGGAGAGACTACCAGCTCCGCAGTGGGCAGAGGTCCTGGCCCTGTTTCTCACTGGCGAGCCGCAAAAGGCTTACTATGACTTATCTCTGCAGGATGCCAGGGAATACCTTCGACTCAAGTCGGAAGTTCTGGCACGCCTGGGCGTGACAGTCACAGTCTGGGCACAAAGGGTGCATCAATAGGGATACAGGAGGGACCGGCCCCCGAGGTACCAAATGTTTGATCTCCTGCACCTCATCCAGAAATGGCTGCAGCCGGAGGTCTGTTCCCCAGCCCAGACCGTAGAGAGGGTCATGATGGACCGCTTTGTGCACGCTCTTCCCAAGCCAGTGCAATGCTGGGTGGTGCAAGGAAATCCCCAGACGGCGGATGACTTAATCGGCTTGATAGAGAGATATCAGGCCATGGATAATTCCCTGGCTGATCCAGGACCCTTTGCCTCTCCCTACTGGCAGACCCCGACTGACCTGGGAAGTCAAAGAAGCGATACTAAGCTCCCTAGAGATGCCCGTCCTAAGGCCAAGGCCCTGACAGCGCCGACATCCCGACCCCCTATTCGGGACATTATCTGCTGGAGATGCCATGCTGTGGGGCATGTGGCGGCCCGGTGCCACCTTGGCTCTGAACCGATGGACTGTTCCGTTGGGCGGCGTAAGTCTCTTGTTGCGCTTCCGGCATGCACAGCCGGGTTGGACACTACCAAGGGACTTCCACTCTGTCCCATCAGGGTGAATGGCAACCCTGTAAGGGGACTCCTGGACTCGGGAAGCTTGGTTACTCTCCTGACAGCCAGTATTCCACATGTTTTGGTCCCAGGGAAAACTTTGGGGGTCACCTGTATACATGGGGATACCAAAGCGTACCCCGTGGCCCAAGTAACTTTAAAATCCGATGGGGGTACGGTGTCACACCATGTAGGCATCGTGCGGGGATTATTGCACGAAGTTATAATTGGCCGGGACTCCCCTCTCTTTTGAGGACTGTGGGAAGGTGCCCTACAGCGAAAGCTCCCCAAACACCCACACAATCCTGAGAGCACTGACCAAGAGGTGGTCACCGAGTTCCCGTTCTCCGTCATGGTAGGGGATGGTGAGGGGGAGCCAACCCTTGATGAGACACTGCCAGACCTAGGAGTATCTAGGGGACATTTTGGGACGGCCCAGCTGCGGGATAAGACCCTAAAAGGGGCCTTCAACAGCGTGGTGGTACTTGATCGGGTACCCCAAGAGTCAGGGGCTAAGGAAAGATTTCCCCATTTCACTGTAAATCAGGATTTGTTGTACCGGGTGACCAAAATCCGTGAGGAAGTGGTGGAACAACTTCTGGTTCCCACACCATACAGGCGGATGGTAATGGATCTGGCCCACAGTCACGTGTTGGGGGGACACCTGGGGGCCGATAAGACCGTAGAAAGAATTCTACACAGATTTTACTGGCCAGGGTGCTACCGGGAAATCTGAGACTACTGCCAGTCCTGTCCCCAGTGCCAGATCACCTCCCCTGTTGCCAGTTTTCGCAGCCCACTAATACCATTGAGAAAATAGAAGAAATAGGCAGCTCATGATGGGTCGTATAGACTTGTATTGGTGCTGTGCTTCGATCCGCGCTCATGACAACGCTGCACATTATAGTCCAGTAGAAAAAATGGATAAGCACCAGCAAAAGTTATGGATAAAATATATCAAAAACTTTTTATTGAAAAATGCAGATAAAACAGCCACTAGAAAGCCACACAGGTTGGACGTGTGCACACGCTATGGAATCAGAGGGGTGGTTAGCTGACGCGTTTCGGGCTTGCTTAGGCCCTTAGTCATAGCTGAGTAATAAAGGTATCAACACCTTTTTATAGTGCACCAACATTTAAAATACACATAATAAAATAAAATTATACACACCTGAGACACCATGCCCGCGATCCGTGCGCTTCCACCATGGCAGCCGCATGGGGCACGTCCAACCAACGACCGGAAGTTGACGCGAAAAATCCTGCGTTCCAAAGACCGGAAATGACATTGAGCCGGAAGCCGGGAGACGCAGACAACAAGTCGTGCGTTCCAAGCTCCGGAAATGGGCACAATATAATGGGGACCGGCATGTGTGTTGCCATGGTAGCGTGCACTATATTTTAATCCGAAAATGTAAGTAAAAAAAAATTTTGCTATAAATGAACAAATGACAAATGTCGGAAAACATTGATGCTATGCATGCAAAGTGTACCTGGAGCGCAGGCAAAGGGTGGTGTGGTAAGACCCTATGTTAATAGAAGGTACAACATAGAATAAAGGAATACAGATTTTTGCAAGCGAAATATGTAAACATTAAACAGAGCCCAAGGAAGACAAGTTGAAATGAACCAAGCTAAAGGTGATACATGACATCTCTATGCATATTCAACCCATTTGGGTAAATGCTGTTTAAAACTAAAATCCAATACGCCTCCCTATCCCGCAGTAGATATTCCCAATCCCCGCCCCGGATGGGTTTGCGTACATTTTTTATGGCTGTAACCCATAAGCCTGGTGTTGAGGATCCATGGTGTTCAATAACATGCTGCGCTACATTAGATTTATTAAATTTATTAGTGTTAGAGATGTCACTGAGATGTTCTAAGAATCACGTTTTCAATCTTCTAATAGTACTGCCTACGTAAATAAGATTGCATATTGTGCAAGTGAATATATAAACCACATGGTGGGAATTACAGTTTATGTAGCTTCTGATTGCATAGGAACGTGAGGAATCAGAATTGGAGAAATTATGTGTGGGGAATGCAAATTTACATGTTTTGCATGGATGTGAACCACATTTAAAAAATCCCTTGTAACGCAACCAAGAGGATTTGTTGGCATTAATATGTACACGATTGGGCGATAATATATCCCCAATAGTCTTAGATTTCCTTGCCACAATATGACAACCTTTGCATAGAATAGTATCCATAATTCATCCTCCTGTAAGATTGGTAGATATTTTAAGATTATTTGTTTAATTGTGGCAAACTGATGATTAAAGTCTAATGCCAATATTAACTTATCTTCTTTCTTTGTCTTTTGTTTGGCTATTGTTGTACACCGGTTTTGTGGCCAACAAATCTTCTCTGGTACATTTGTTTACAATCCTAGAAGCCCTTTCTAATGTCCAATCTGGATAACATCTAGCTTTGAGTCTTTGATGGATGGTGTCTATTTCAGTTGAAAAGCGTGAGGGGAGACTACAATTACGTTTGGCCCCTAATCTCTTCCTACTGGGATGGCCGTTTAGTATGCCTTGTGTGAAAACTTTTAAAGTGGAGAATAGTATTCCCGCTAGTAGTCTTGCGGAAAGTTTGGGTAAGTACAGTATGGCCAGGTATACCTGTGAGCTCTAAATCCAAAAATGTTGTGGTTACATCCTGTATATCATAAGTGAACTTCAAGTTCAACGGATTATTATTTAAATACTGAATGAACTTTTGTACGGCAGGTACATCACCCTCCCAAATAAGGAGGAGATCGTCTATGTACCTGCCGTACCAATCAATGTTATCTGCAAAAGAATTAGTTTCTGAGTAAATGTAGTGCATCTCCCACCACGAGACTGATAGATTGGCGAGTGATGGGGAGTACTTGGCACCCATCGAAACACCATTCACCTGGAGGTAAACATTGTTGTTGTATGAAAAATAATTATGATGCATAAGAAACTCCGTAATCATAAGAATGAAGTGTATGAGGTCTTCATTGTATGTACTATGAACCTCAAGATGAAACTGTAATGCCGATAGTGCTACTTTGTGTGGTATGCTGGTATATAGTGACTCAATGTCACAAGTGACCCAGCGCAAATTTTCAGACCATTCTTTATGTTGTAAATTGGCCAATACGTCCTTGGTGTCCCTAAGGTAGCCCGGTACCCTTTGTACTAGGGGTTGTAAGAAGGAATCCAACCATTGTGATACTCGCTCCAGAAGGGAGCCAATGCCAGAGACAATTGGACGCATGGGGGGAGATTCTTTGTTTTTATGGATCTTAGGCAATCCGTATAATATAGGCATAATGCAATATTCCAATAAAAAGTTTTTGATATATTTTATCCACAACTTTTGTTGGTGCTTATCCATTTTTTCTACTGCACTAATACCATTGCCTATTATCGAGACACCCTTTGAGAGAGTAGCAATGGATTTAGTAGGGCCCGTGGTAAAGTCGGCTAGAGGACACCAGTATATTCTGGTCGTCATGGACTATGCCACCAGGTACCCAGAAGCTGTACCCCTTAGAAATGCTTCCTCCAAGGTAATTGCTAGGGAGCTATGGCACATATTTTCCAGAACGGGCTTGCCGAAAGAGATCCTGACGGATCAAGGGAACCCGTTTATGTCGAGAGTTATGCAAGATCTTTGCAAGGTTCTGAAGGCGGCCCAACTACGCACCACTGTGTACCACCCCCAGACAGATGGCTTGGTGGAACGTTTCAACAAGACCTTAAAGGCCATGTTGAAGAAGGTAGTAGAGAAAGATGGCCGAGATTGGGACTACCTGTTGCCATATCTCCTGTTCTCTATCCGAGAGGTTCCCCAAGCTTCCACAGGCTTCTCCCCTTTTGAGTTACTCTATGGCAGGCATCCCAGGAGTCTATTAGATATTGCCAAAGAGACCTGGGAGAGGGAGGTCACGCCCCATAAAAGCGTCATTGAGCATGTGGCACAACTACAGGAGCGGATCACTCAGGTACTCCCTATTGTTAAGGAACACCTCTTACAGGTGCAGGAGGCGCAAGCGAGGGTCTACAACAGGTCAGCCCGCGTGAGACAGTTTAGGCCAGGGGACAGGGTCCTAGTCTTAGTACCAACGGTGGAGAGCAAGTTCCTGGCAAAATGGCAAGGTCCCTACGAGATAGTTGAGAAGGTGGGGGAGGTCAACTATCGGGTCCATCAGTCAGGGAGAAGGAAGCCCTACCAAGTATACCATGTTAACTTGCTCAAGCCATGGAAAGATAGAGACCCCCTGGAGGCATCTTGCTTGGTGTCCCAACCAGAGACCAATAAAGAGGCAGTAAAGATCGCAGAGACACTATCTCCTTCTCAAATCCAACAGTGTAGACAACTGCTGCAACAAAATAGGGACTTATTCACAGAGGCACCAGGGCTAGCCCATGTTGTAGAACATGAGATCGTCACAGAGCCTCAGGTGAGAGTGAATTCAAAACCTTATAGGATTCCCGAGGCCCGTAGGAAAATTGTGGCAAAGGAAGTACAGAGAATGCTAAAATTAGGAGTGATAGAGGAGTCTAAGAGCGGATGGTCCAGCCCCATCGTGTTAGTCCCTAAGCCTAACGGTGAGTGGCGCTTTTGCTATGGCTACTGCAAGCTAAATGAAGTATCGAAGGTCGATGCATACCCCATGCCCCGGGTAGATGAGCTTATTGAGAGGGTAGGGCCAGCCCGGGATATCACCACCCAAGACCTGTCCAAGGGGTATTGGCAGATCCCTTAGCCAAGGAGGCCCAGAGGGGAAACAGCCTTTTCCACACCAGACGGGTCCTTCCATTATGTAAGAATGTCGTTTGGGTTACAGGGAGCCCCCGCCACCTTCCAAAGGGCTATGGACAGGATCTTAGGTCCCCACCGGGCATATGCGTCAGCTTACCTTGACGACATAGTGATCTTCAGCCGAGATTGGGAGAGTCACCTTAAGAAGATCCAAGCTGTCCTAGATGCGCTAAGGAAAGGTGGTTTCACCATAAACCCTAGTAAGTGCGCCATCGGGATGGAAGAGGCCCGTTACTTGGGGTATGTCATGGGAAGGGGGGAGATAAAGCCCCAAGTAAACAAGATAGAAGCAATCCAAAACTGGGCCCCGCCCACTTACCAAGAAAAAGTGAGAGCATTTCTGGGAATCGTGGGGTATTACCGGCGGTTTATCCCCAAGTTTGCCGAGATGGCAACACCATTGACGGACCTGACAAAGGGGACTAAGTCCGCCATGACCAAATGGTCCCCAGAGGCTGAAGAGGCCTTCCAAAACTTGTGGTACTAACGGATGCCTCAGAGGTCGGCCTAGGTGCGGTAATGTCCCAGGTTATTAATGGGGAGGAACATCCCATGAGTTTTCTGAGCAGGAAGCTATCTCCTGCCGAGCGTAAATACGCCATTATTGAGAGGGAATGCTTAGCCATTAAATGGGCACTAGATTCTCTCCGGTACTACCTCCTGGGTCGGAAATTTAGGCTGGTGACTGATCATGCCCCGTTGAAATGGCTAAGAGAGAAAAAGGGCAACAATTCCAGGGTCATCCGTTGGTTCCTGGCCCTGCAGGATTTTAATTTCTCGGTGGAGCACAGGCCGGGCAAGCTGCAGGGGAATGCAGATGCCCTGTCTAGAGTACATAGTTTGATGGCTGAAGGTGCCCAGTCCCCCGACATTGGGCAGAGAGGGGGGGTATGTAGGAAGGCACAAGGTGCGGTAGTGGACGGACGTTATGTGTCACCAATCTGCCTAAGATCGGTGAAATAAAGCCCATTTGTTTTGGTATCAGCGGCAATAGGCCACTGATACGTTTTGTATGTGTAGTATGGCAGTAGTGCCGTGATCCGGGTCGGGCTTTATTGGAGCAGTCTCTAGAGTTGGGTGGGATGGACTGCTCCCATACTCCAGTCCTGGGCTTACCAGCTCTATATAAGGCCAGCAGGCTCAGGTCAAAGGGGGTGTGGGTCCCTTCCTGTCAGACACTGCTCAGTGGAGTGAGCAGTAGTGAAAGAGCCAGAGCTGGGCCTTGATAACCCGGAAAGTACTACAGAGACCAGCATATGGTATTGTGACGGAAAACAAGGACTGTGGTTTATGTTTGTTTTTGGCTGAAGCAAGCCCTGCTGTTTATTTTCCTTGTTTATAAAACCGATGCCAATAAATCCTGCAGTATTGCACAACGAAGGACTGCCTCCGTTTGAGCTGATTCCCACAATATTTACATATATATGGATACCCTCAAATGAAAGCTCAAAGACTGGACTTTATGTTCATGTGCCTTATATAGCTATAACTTGAATATGTTTCAGTAAACAGGTAAACAAAAATCAACATTTGTGTTAGTGTCCAAGTATACATATGGACCTGTGTGTGTGTGTATATATACATATATTTATACACACACACAGGTCCATATGTATACTTGGACACTGACACAAATGTTGATTTTTTTTTTACCTGTTTACTGAAACTTATTCATGTTATAGCTATATAAGGCACATGAACATAAAGTCCAGTTGAGTAATGGGTATCCACATTAAAATTGGATCAAAGGTTTAGACAATTCAGCTCCTTAACATGTGCCACCCTGTTTTTAAAGGGACCAAAAGTAATTGGACAAATTAAATAAAATCTAAATTTCAACATAAGAAACGTGGAGAAGAGACCTGGGATCAGATTTTGGTTGAGACATGCTTGAATCTGATCAAGAGCATACCCAGGAGGATTCAGACAGTGCTGAAATCCAAAGGTTGATTTACAAAATACTAACAAAATAATAAAAATAAAAATTTAGATTTTCAGGAGCAAAACAGTAGCAATGCAGTTACATGACAAGAATCTGCATTTCTAAGCATATGCTAAATAGTTGAAAGTTAAATTTATTTATGAGATAGCCAAGATGATAATCTATAAAATGAGGGTAGTCTCACATTCAAAGCTTTAGTGGATGGTGAGATATCGGAATATGATTAGAAATTTCCTTCGGTCATGCACCTTAGGTGAATGTGGTTACAACCAAAATATACAAAAGATTTGTACTTCCATCTGAGGATGGTTCTAATTTGAAGGACCCTATAGACAGGAGCAGTGATTGTGCCTTGAATTCTAGGCTGAGGCTGCACAGGTGGAAATTGGGATTGCTCAGTATGATATCATGGGTGCTCCTTGAAAAAGACATTTTGATACAAAAAGACCTAGGGATGAGATCCTACTGTCCTTCAAATAAGAGAACGAATCCTTAACTTTCTACAAGGTTTGGTGAAATTAATTCCCTCCAATGTCTACATTGTAACCTCAAAGTTAATCACAAACAGACAATCTATTCTAGAGTCCTATGTTCTGGATCTAGTTCTAAAAAAGGCTTAAACAGGCATAACCATCAGTAGATTAGTGTCTGATCATAGATGTGAGGTACATGAACTGTTTTCTGATAAAAAAAAAAAAGCATTTCAGGATGAAGACAATCTCTTTAGTTCTCCACCTTCTTTACGTTTGAGATATCATAATCTTTTTGAATCTTGAAGACTACCTCCACATTTCCATAATGTCTTCCTCTCAAAGGTTCCTCAGGGTTGCAGTCTTTAACTGACGATTACTGAAAACATCAGTTTACTGAACTCCTGTTTGGCATATCCACAGCTCTCTTTGTCTTTACAAAGGTTGTACTAGCCGTGGTAGCAGTCAGGCTAGCAACTCAGCACTTTCTTCCCAGGACAAATAGAAGTTTGGCAAGGATAAGAATAGACTGTACTGATGTTGCAGCTTACATAGACAAACAGGAAGGAACAAGATATTCCCCTGATTATAAAGAGACCAAGCTATCCTTCTTGTAGCAGAGCACCATCTCAACAACCTGACTGCTGTATCCATTTCAAGCAATCTTCATATACTGACAGACAGATTAAGAAGAAGTTTTAGGAGAGTGGTCCCTCAATGCAAAATCTTTACTCAGATCATAAAGATGTAGGTCTGATAGCTACCCTCAGGAACGCCATGGTAGATATCTTCTGATCCCTTTACAAAGTGAAAACCCTACAAGAGGTGGATGCATGTGGAATTTTCCATTGTTTTATTTATTTTCTCCTCTCCACCACTCACCGGATTAAGGACATTCCTTTGTTTCTTAGGGCTTGTTCACACGGCGTTTTTGTGATCCATTTTGCGGATCCGTAAAATGGATCTAACAATTGTCAGTGTGATTAACATTGAGTTGAATGGCAATAGCGCATCGCTGTTCCCACGGGAGATCAGCGATGCGCTTTTGAGAGCTCTTCTGCACTGCGCTTTTCGCATCCGCTTTAAGAATTGACATGTCAATTCTTATTGCGTTTTACGCAACTGAACGCACATAGGAGATAATGAAGTCCGCTTTTGGCACTTGTCCAAAAGCGCTCCACACTCCTGGTACGTAACAGCTGCGCTTTGCATCCTGAAAGCGGATGCAAATAGCGCACTGGGAGGCTGGACGGGGATCGCTGGAGAGCTGAGCAGCGGCAGCAGCGCAGGTGAGCGGCGGGGCGGGAGCGAGCGGCGGGGCGGCAGCGAGCGGCAGAGACATAATGAATGGAAAGAGAGAGAGAGGGAGAGAGAGGGAGAGAAGAGAGAGAGAGGGAGGGAGAGAGAGAGAGAGAGAGGGAGAGAGAGAGGGAGAGGAGAGGGAGAGATAAAGAGAGAAGAGAGGAGGAAGGGAGAGGAGGGAGAGAGAGAGAGGAGGAGAGAGAGGGAGAGAGGGGGAGGGGAGAGAGAGGGAGAGAGGGAGAGAGGGATGAGAGGGGGAGGGGAGAGAGAAGAGAGAGGGAGAGAGAGAGGGAGAGAGGGAGAGAGGGAGAGGGAGAGAGAGGGGGAGGGAGGGAGAGGGAGAGAGAGGGGGGGAGGGAGAGGGAGAGAGAGGGGGAGAGAGGGAGAGAGAGAGAGAGGGAGAGAGGGGAGAGAGAGAGGGGAGAAAGAGAGGGAGTGAGAGAAGGGGAGAGAGAAGGGGAGAGGGAGAGAGAGAGAAGGGGAGAGGGGAAGGAGAGAGGGAGAGGGGAGAGAGAGAGAGAGGACTCTCTCTCTCTCGAAAACTCATCCGGAAAGCGGATGCGTAAAACGCAGGTGAAAAGCATTCAAAACTGATCCAAATAAAGTATCTAATGCTGCGTTTTGCGGATCCGCTTTCCGGATGCGCTTTTCAAGTGCCGAAAACAGATCCGTAAAAAGGATCCAAAGCACCGTGTGAACAAGCCCTTAGAGCACACAGTACTCGATCTGTCCCCACTTCCCTAGCTGAACAGGAAAATTTGTAATGCAGCTTCTTTGTCTTTTCCAACACATTCAAACAACATTACAGGATTCCAGAAAGGTCCTTGAAAGAGACTTCCTTTGAGAGGCCTGTTTGTAGGTATGTGCAGGTTGTTCCTACTTAGAATATTCTAATTGGCATACCCGCAATTACAACACACAACTCAAACCATATTAGGTGTGAACAAAAAAAAAAACTGCACAAATGTTTGGAGTTTAGGAGTCTAATTTCTAGTATTATGTTTACATATGCAACAAAAGTTCCACCTGTCACATCAGTCTGCAGGGCAAAGAAATCCCCATTATTGTGCTGCTGATGGAAATAATGGAAAAAAGATATACATTCTAAATCTTAAAATTATCATGCACTAATAAATCCTTGGGACTATTACTATGCTTTTACTTCACTTGGCCATTACTCGTGGGCTATAACACCAGTATCTCTATTATCCCTATGCTGTGACATTGCTTCTGTTCTATGACATTACTGCTTTTATTATTCCTGTATTGTGACATTATAGTTTTTATTATCCTTGTACTGTGACTTCATTGTTGTGGTGGAATAGCCTTGTGTGCATTATGCTGATTTTCTGATATAACTTTAAAGGTTTTCTTGTGCAGTGACATCAGTGCATTTTCAGAGACATAAAAATATGAGGTGAAGTGGTTGCAGTTTCCCCTGAAAATTGGTACCTGAGTTGGTACAATGGTTTTCCTGCAGCATAGTAGCATATCAGAACTTTAACTAACATTCAGTGTTGTTGGAAGACTATCACATATTTTGCATTGTGATCCAGTAAGAGGTTTTAGACTAATTCAGGTTTTCAAGAAAAAGAAGAGTTTCCATAGCTGCACACTCTTTTTTAAGTATAATATGATTCTCTAGTTACTAGTGATCTATAACTTGCTGATGGGGCATTCTTGGAAATGCTGCATGAAAGCGGTTGGAAAGAGAACTGCAAACATTACTGTGATTCAAACAGTTCTCATTTGTAGGCTTATATTGATCACAATGTCACTTGGCTTTGTACAACAAGATATGGGCATTTTGAGTGGAGACAGGTTCTTTTTTACGCATGTAGCTATCTCTCCTATGTAGGAGAAAGCAATTTGACCTGTCTCCCTGAAGAAAACAGCTGTCATCCACAGGTTAAATGAACACCTCTCGCCCTGGAACTTAAAATGCTTTTGTTTGTATATCTTACATACATTCACAAAGACTGGCACATGAGGTTCTAAGCATTTAGCTAGATGATTGCAATCCTATTCTATTAAATAAGACTTTCTCAAGCTGACCTTTTAATTTCTTTGCATCTGTTGTTAAAAGGATGAACTGCTAGGAATTGGATGTTTTCGCCTGGATAGATAACAAATTTATGACCATAGCAAATGTAACATTGAAATATGAGGCTTTGATATACGTATTTCTGATTTTCATATACCAGCACTGCAAATACAGTATAGATCTGCTGCATGTAAATCAATTTCAGATGAAACATGCAATATAGCCCTAGATATGGCTTTCATTTAGGAGAAGAACACAAAATATAAAACTTTCCTGTCCATTATATAGTGGAAATAAGGTTATAAATCATGGTGAAATCAAATGCACATTTACTAAGGTCAATATGCAACATGCTATTTCAGTGACAATTATTTGGGCCACAAGACCTGGTATCATGGAAACACAAAGCATACCAACAATGCCGGACTGTGGCATGTTTAGTTTGCCTTAAGAAATGGTTCTATGGGCCATTTTCCAACTATACAGTGTATGTCCACTTTAATTTTATTGTAAACAGATGGGGTGCTCCCCATGTCTTTTCTGGGGGGGGGTTTCGAAAAGAGATTTTTATATTTTTTTAGGGGAAATTTTACCAAGTTTACGTACAGTAATTCTTAACAATCTCCCCACAAGATAAATATGTTTAGTTTTTTATAACCTTATGTCATAACCAAGATCTTTTACACACTTTAGTTTTTTGTCCTTGAACTTTATCCAGCATTAGGTCATAATTTTTTTGAACTGGTGTCCAGAACTGAAAAGTGTATTCTAGACAAGACCAGTTCTTTGTAGAGTGGTGACAATATGTCCATGTCTTGCAAATTCATGTTTCTTAATACACAACAATATCCTGCTGGCCATAGAAGCAGCTAATTGACATTGCATGCTGTTATGTAGTCTATAATCTAAAAGTATACCCAGATCCTTCTTCCCAGTTTTTCTCCCCTAGGGGCAAACCCTGAATGTAATTATTTTCTCATATCCATAACCTTACATTTATCCACATTGAACCTCATTTGCCAAATATATGCCGGAACACTCAGTGGGCCTCATTGGACAACTGTCTACTAGTAAGACTGTCCTTGTTAACCATAGCAACCAATCAGAGCTTAACTTTGTATACTGCTCTGGAAAAATATAAGCTGAGATCTGATTGGCTGCTACGGACTGTTTTAGGGTCCGGTGTATCCATGCCAGCTTGCAATTTTTGAACATCTTACATAAATTGCATTATACTACATAGCTTGGTGTCTTCTATAAAACAGGAACAGCGCTAATAATCTGCACCTATATATTATTAGTAAAAAACTTGCACAAAGGCATACACAATAAAGAACCTTGGGGATACCCTTATAAACCCGGGAACCCTTCGGAGGGTTTAAGAGTTACACCTGACCCCGCTCAGGACCCGAGTGTGCTTGTGTCGGTGCTGCCAGCCCTGACTATCCTGCTGATGTCTACTCACCTCTTCACGCTCCTCCTCCACCTCATCTCCTGCCTGTGACCACCGTCATCTCTCTCTGATTTAAAAGGCCCCTACCTAATTACCTGGCCAATGGCCTGCAACTATGGAATTAAAGAACTTCCTGCCTGTGCTCAGTGTCAGTTTGTTGATATTCCTACATTGATCCTGATCGCAGAGTAGCTGTACATTATTTGACCTGGGCCTCACCCCTCTGTGATCAATGGGAGTTGTTGACACTGGATTTACAGAAATTTTTGGAGTCCTTCCTAAGGTTTTCAAAGAACCTGGGCACAAAACATCTGCTGCTCCCTCTCTGCTCCGCTTCAGGCAAGACCATTCCACAGTGGATCAATACACCATTCAGTTCCAAACATTGGCCTCTGAGCTTGCCTGGAACAATGAGGCCCTAGTGGCAGCCCTTAGGGAAGTCCTCGCTGGGTGAATCAAGGATGAGCTGGCTGGTCATGATCTACCATCTACGCAGGATCACCTCATTGCTCTAGCCACCATTCATAGGATTCATATTTCTTTTGCAGAAAGAACTAGAGCTACAGCAGCAGTCAGCATCCTAATGGTCTCACAGTCTTCACCATCTTGCATCTGTCTTCCCAAGTGTCCCTCACCCAACACTCATGCCTCTTCAGGAGGAACCTATGTAGGTCGACAGTGTTCATCTATGGGAGGAATAACGCACCTGCAGATGCACTCTGAACTTTTGCCTATACTGTGGCAGTACCAACCATTTTCTGAAAAACTGTCAAGTTGGCCCAACTAAACCCTGGAAGCCCATGTGCCTAGGTCTTGTGGGTGAGGCGACCATGGGTGTAGAGGGTGTCTGCTCCTTACCTGACCACACTAGTCACACCCAGTTCCACATCTGGCCTCAGTTTTCAAGTCCCAACTGTCCTGGATTCTGGGTCCAATGCAAATTTTATTCATCCGTCCACAGTTTACAAGCACTGTCTGCCTGTCTTCCATCTAAAAAAAAGCCTATTTGTTTCTCCTCTATCAATGGGAAGGTTCTGAAAGAATCTGTTTTGTACTGTTGTAGACGGAACCACAAAGGGGCTCTGCGTCCTAGTGGGGGGTCGAATTAGTATATTGATTGACACGTGCCAGAGAGTAAGAATTCACAGCCTGACAATTCTCAGTCTAATGAGTTCTCTGTCTTTATTACAAAAACACACGTTTTTATACTTTGGGCGTAAACTACATTCCATAAGCAACATGTGACATTACATCCATCCTCTTTACTGGCTCTTCTTATCTACATATTTGAATAACACAGCCTACCTTTGTTCAAGAAAAGCAAAATAGTTAAAACCAGTGGCCATCTTATTTATCACAGAGACACAATGGGGTGTGTCTGGACACAGACGCCATCTTGTGGGTGAAATAGTCATTTCACCTAATACATTCCATAACAGTACCGCACCAAACCGCTGACACTACAGGTTGTGAGTTCCCATAAGAAGAAGGTCTCGTTCTACATTGTCCCTTGCTCCTCAGCTACAGTTTTCCTGGGTCACCCATGGTTGCAGCTGCATGCTCTGGAGTTGTATTGGAAAACAATAGAGATTATCCATTGGGGCCAGCAATGTCACTCACTATGCTTTAGGTATCTTGTTATACCCCGCCCACTTCTCCCCCTGCTGACCACCAACTGTTGACTCTGCTGTGGACTTTCTATGTCAAGTTAGCAGAGCAGAAGAGTTTGGCAGGCCCAGAAGAAGATGGGCCTTAAAGGGGGGTACTGTCACCATGCATGCCATGGTACCTGCTTAGGACTGCAGGCATGCTCATGTAGGCACTGCTAGCCCTTATCCTCCTGCTGACTCTCCACGCTCCTGTATCACTCCCATCTCCTGTCTGTGAACGACGCACACACCCCTTTTAGGGTGTGCATATGCCAGTTCTCTCAGGTTTAAAGGACCAGTACCTAATTCAATTGCCAAACACCACAAGGGACTTAAGGAACTTCCTGCCTGTGCTATTTGTCAGTTTGTTGATGTTCCTACAGTGTTCCTGACTTCTGCATTGCTGTACGTTATCTGCTGTTGTACCTGCCACGACGCTGGTCCACTACCTGCTGTTGTACCAGCAGCCTCGGTAGTCTACTACCTGCCTGCACTCTACTACCGTCATTTGCTGCACCTGCCTGAGACCCGCCATCTCTGCTTGCTCCCAAACTTCTACGTCTGGCACCCAAGCTGTCATCACGAGCAGACATGTCAGGGGTAGCGACTTGGGAGTCCCCCACAGCCAAGTCCAACCCCCCTTGAGGCTGGCTCTGGTTATTAGGCTATTTGGATATTAGTCTCCTTAGACTCTGCTCCATGGTGTGGTCTTCACTATCTCTCACAGTGACCCTGCGGATTCAGAACCAGCATACCCGCAACCGTTACAGTAGGACTCATTTAATACCCACAGTACCCATACATCAAATTTTGCCACTTGCTGAATACAATCCATCCATACATTTTCAATCCAGTTGCAAACTATGATTTCTAAACCTAAGGATCTTCTTTTAGCCATTAGGCGTCTTTGAGGGACAGTATAAAACACCTGTGCAAAGTCAAAAAAACACTACAACATGTTTATCCAGGTTTCTACTCATCTAAACAAAAGCATGTAAAATTGTGCAAAAAACATAGACCTCTTCAGCAATTATAAGGTAACTTACATAAAATTATTTCAAGAATATGGAATTTCATGTTAAGAAAAGCAAACAACATTATTGATGCAGAAAGGACATCAACAACTCAAATATACTCAATATATAAATAATATACAGAGACATATTCACCATATTGCATCACCACTAAACCAAAAGGGACCAGGAACCATATGCACTAAACAGATGGGTTGGGTAAGTAAATACTTGTAAAATCTTTTCAAAAGACCCAGTGAGTGGAAGAATTGCACCTATCAAGTGTTGCCAACATCTAATCATTTGGAAAAGAACCAGATACCTCCTAATTATGTAATGCTCAGGTTGAACAGAAGCCAGTATAGATCTAATTATGTTATTTTTGTACAATAATGTAGACAATTTTAAAGCATTACAAAGTCACATTAACTAGGAAATATAAGACCCTGACTGTAGTTCATATTTATCCAGTAATTTTTTTATTTTCTTGGCTACATAGATACTACAAAAAAAAGAAGCTACTAGGACCAGGGCACAGCCAAGGTGGCGATGCATCGCTGGTGCCCAATGCTGGGGTAAGGGCTTTAAGAAACTACTCTCTCTTGTTTAGGATATTTAGAGATGGGGTTAGAGAAGCAAACCGAATCCTTGCCCCAGGTGATAAACAGCCTACCTACAGTTTGGTCTATGGGGAACTGTACAGGTTTCTATCAAGCTTTCATTAAAATCAAGATCTCAGTCGTTATGTCCTAATGTTACCCTCTATTGAAATGTCATGGGAATTACATAGTGCTAGTAATTAATTCATGAACCAGAATTGAAAGGATGACTAGTGGACAGAAAAGGTACATTTCAATGGTAAGAAGAATTTTCTTACAAGGAACATTGGGTAATATAGCAATGCATTTTAACATAGTTACACTGCAAACTGTGGAAATGTCTATTGGCAGCTTTTTAAAAGGTGTAAAGGATTTTGCTGAGCAAGGAGCATTGACATATACAAAACATGAAAGAGACAGCCTTAAGGAATGGTGTCAGTGGGACAGCACTGAGAATACGGTGCAAAAGCAAAATCATCATTAAAGGGTCAATCAGTGACCAGAAAGATAGAATAAAAAGAAGGAGAAATGCGATTGCCTGACCATATTTATACATCTTTTAAAATATTAATCTTTCAGCTGTGCTGATTCTGCACTTCAGGCGGCTCAGAAGGCTAGAGATTCATTGTGTTTAATAATTGACGGTTCAATAGAGCAGTGATGGTTTTTAATCTGCAGCTAATTTATCCTGTGTCTCTGCATCATTTACTTTTTGATGCAGGGTGATTCTGCAGGCACACTCTACACACTCACACTATTTAGATTCTTACCAACAAAATTTAATCTTATTTATCATCAATATACTAATTTGTGCAATGCAAGACTTATAATGCAAGGCAATGTTCCCAGGTTTAAAGAAGAGCACTGGTACAAAATTTTGGTTAAAAAAAAAAAATGTTTTTGTGTGTTTTAAAAGTGCTTACCAATCAGGGCATCTCCCATCCATTGTCACACTTCTGATTACTTGCTGCCGCTCCTCTCTGCTGCGGCTCTTCTCTCCACTGCTGCCCTCTTTTTTTTGTTCCTGTTAGCTGCCTGCCATCACTTCTTCTCTGGAAGAACCAATAGAGCCAGTGCATGTTTTTTTCACAGTCTATGTCCTGTAACATCAACCTATTTAAAGGGAACCTGTCAAGTGGTTATGCTCCCCTTTCTGAGAGCAGGATGTGATAGAGGGAAAGAAGCTGAGCTCTGTGATATATAGGGTTATATGATTTGGAACAGGATTTCTGAGTAAAAAGCAGAGAAAATACTGACCAGACTCTTTAAGTGACAGTAGGAGTCCTGCTTGTCTCGCCCACATATAGTGATTGACAGCTTTTCCTGTATCAGTGTGTGGCAGAGCTGACTGACAATCACTGTATGTGGGCGGGGTCCACAGGACTTTCATACTTTCAGTTTCACTTTCACAATTCTTTTTGGCTTTTTTACTCAGAAACTCAGCACCAAATCATATAAACCTATATATCACAGAGCTCAGCTCCCCTCCCTCTATCATACAACCCTATATATCACAGATCTCAGCGTCTCTCCCTCTATCCTTTAACCCTATATACCCCAGAGCTCAGCTTCTCTCCCTCTATCATATAACCCTATACATCAGAGCTCAGCTCCTCTCCTCTATCATATAACCCTATATATCACAGAGCTCAGCTTCTCTCCTCTATCATATAACCCAATATATCACAGAGCTCAGCTTCTCTCCCTCTATCATATAACCCTATATATCACAGAGCTCAGCTTCTCTCCCTCTATCATATAACCCTATATATCCCAGAGCTCAGCTCCTCTCCTCTATCATATAACCCTATATATCACAGTGCACAGTGCCTCTCCCTCTATCATATAACCAGGGCCGTTCCTATGAGCGGGCAGGGCGTGCAATCGCCCGGGGCGCCGCAGCTATGCTCACCCGCGGGGGGTGCCGCGACCGCCCACCCTGCCCGCCTTGAGGAGCGCCCCTGACTCTGGGTGACTGTTTTATAACAGTCGCGCCGAGCCAGCAGATGCCGGTACAAGGAGGAGGCGGGACGGATCGTTCCCGTCCTGACTCCTCCCCTATATGTATCGGCCCTCAGTGAGCGCTGATACATACACAGCGTGGCAGGGGGCGCACAGCTTTCACCATGCCCCCTGCGACGCTCGATCTCCTCGGCTGGCAGCTCTGCCGCCGAGGAGATCCCTGGGAGCTGCGTGCAGCGTAAGCAGCGTGATGACGTCACGCTGCTTACACCGCTCAGCAGCTCCCACCGCTGAGCAGCTCCGGACCGGGACCCCGAGGGAAAAAAAAAAAAAAAAAAAAAAAAAAAAAAAAAAAACCAAAAAAAAAAAAAAAAAAAAAAAAAAAAACAAAAAAAAAAAAAAAAACAAAAAAAAAAACCAAAAAAAAAAAAAGAAAAAAAAAAAAAAAAAAAAAAAACCGCCCCCCCCCCCCCCCCCCCCCCCCCCCCCCCCCCCCCCCCCCCCCCCCCCCCCCCCCCCCCCCCCCCCCCCCCCCCCCCCCCCCCCCCCCCCCCCGGGGGGCCTGGGCGGGGATACGTAAGGGATTACATACAGGGACACTGGCTCGGGACCACTGGCTACCCGAGGGATACTGGCTTACAGGGGGCATCACTGGGGCATCAAAGGGGGGCATCCTGGCTACAAGGGGGGCATCCTGGCTACAGGGGGCATATGGCTACAGGGGCATCTCTACAATGGGGGCACAACTGGCTACAGGGGGAACACTGGCTTCACTGGGGGAACCCTGGCTACAAGAGGGGCATCACTGGCTACAAGGGGGGCATCACTGGTTACAGGGGGCATCACTGGCTACAAGGGGGCAACACTGGCTACAATGGGGGCATCACTGGCTACAAGGGGGCACACTGGCTGCAATGGGGGCACACTGGCTACAATGGGGCATCACTGGCTACAAGGGGGGCATCCTGGCTACAGGGGGGCATCCTGGCTACAAGGGGGGCATCCTGGCTACAAGGGGGCATCCTGGCTACAGGGGGGGGGCACACTGGCTACAAGGGGGGCATTCTGGCTACAAGGGGGCATCCTGGCTACAAGGGGGCATCCTGGCTACAGGGGGGCATCCTGGCTACAAGGGGGAATTACTGGCTACAGGGGGGCATCACTGGCTACAAGGGGGCATCCTGGCTACAAGGGGGGCATCACTGGCTACAGGGAGGGCATCACTGGCTACAGGGGCATCTACTGATAACAGGGGTCATCACTGGCTACATGGGTCATCACTGGCTACAGGGGGCATATCAGGCTACAAGGGGGGCATCTTCTGGCTACAGAGGGGCATCTACTGCTACAGGGGGCATCTACTGGCTACAGGGGGATCTACTGCTACAGGGGCAATCACTGGCTACAGGGGCATCACTGGCTACAAGGGGCCCACTCTGCTAAAGGGGGGCACACTGGCTACAAGGGGGCATACTGCTACAAGGGGGCATCTACTGGCTACAAGTGGGGGCATCACTGGCTACAAGGGGGGGCATCACTGGCTACAAGGGGGGCATCACTGGCTACAGGGGCATCACTGGCTACAGAGGGGCATCACTGGCTACAGAGGGCATCACTGGCTACAGGGGGGCATCTACTGGCTACAGGGGGCATCACTGGCTACAGGGGGCATCACTGGCTACAGGGGGGCATCACTGGCTACAAGGGGGGCATCACTGGCTACAGGGGGCATCACTGGCTACAGGGGGGCATCTACTGCTACAGGGGGCATCACTGGCTACAGGGGGGCATCTACTGGCTACAGGGGGGCATCACTGGCTACGGGGGCATCAACTGCTACAGGGGGCATCACTGGCTACAAGGGGGGCCATCTACTGGCTACAGGGGGGCATCTACTGGCTACAGGGGGCATCTACTGGCTACAGGGGGCATCACTGGCTTCGGGGCCATCACTGGCTACAGGGGGCATCACTGGCTACAGGGGGATCACTGGCTACAAGGGGGGCATCACTGGCTACAGGGGGCATCACTGGCTACAAGGGGGACATCACTGGCTACACGGGGCATCTACTGCTACATGGGGCATTAACTGGCTACAAGGGGGCATCACTGGCTACAATGGGGGCAACACTGCAACAGGGGGCACACTGGCTACAAGGGGGCATCCGTGCCTACAGGGGGCACATCTCTGATACAGGGGGCCATCTCTGGCTACAGGGGGGGCATCACTGACTACAGAGGGCATCTACTGGCTGACGGGGGCATCTACTGGCTACAGGAGGGTACACTGGCTACAAGGGGAATTCTGCACATGGCTACAGCGGGCATCTACTGGCTACAAGGGGGCCATCTACTGGCTTGGCTACAAGGGTGCACTTCTACTGGCTACAGGGTGCATCTACTGGCTACAGGGGGGAATCTACTGGCTACAGGGGCATCTACTGGCTACAGTGGGGCATCTACTGGCTACAGGGGGGATATCTACAGGTCTACATGGTGGGGAATCTACTAGGCTACAGCGGTACGGCAATCTACTGGCTACAGGGGGGCATCTACTGGCTCCAGGGGGCTAGGACCGGGCAATAGGGAGCTACTACATGGCTACCATATGAGATACTATAGATTAAAGTTTGTATAGAGATAGGAATTGGTTGGGAAGTGCTGATAAATTGAGGAGTCTTAAGATATTTGTTTTGTAAATTTTACAGTGAAGAGTCGGGAGTAGTCGTCATGGCATCTGGGAGAGATGGAAAAGAAGAAGAGAAAGAGAACAACTCTTCAGAGACGTCTCCTGTGAGTCACTAGATATAACTTTACTGTAACCATTTATATGTCTGCAGAGCCTATGTACAGCTGGTATCCACCACTGTATGCTGATAATATTGGTTGAAGTATAATGGTTTGTATTCAGTAATGGTCAGTTTGTATTATTCAGTCACTATGTGGTGGTGAAATGTGGTCACGGTGTTGCTGTATTTGGTCACTATGTGGTGATATGTGGTCATGGTGTGGTAGTATTTTTCGGTCACTGTGTTGGTGATATGTGGTCTTAGTGGTCTTGGGATTTTGGTTGGTGCAGCAGTGTTATTTGGTAAATGTATGACTATTATTTAGTAGTTTTATATGTAGCACATTGTGGTAAAGCTTTCTGTATATTTTGGCTTTGGTTGATGGTGATGCACTGTGTTTCATTATGGCACATTATGTTCCATGGGGGGAGGGGGGGGGCGAAATTTCTTCACCTCGCCCTGAGTGAAATTTAGCCTAGGAACGGCCCTGCATATAACCCTATATATCACAGAGCTCAGCTTCTCTCCCTCTATCATATAATCCTATGTATCCCAGAGCTCAGCTTCTCTCCCTCTATCATATAACCCTATATATCACAGAGCTCAGCTTCTCTCCTCTATCATATAACCCTATATATCACAGAGCTCAGCTTCTCTCCTCTATCATATAACCCTATATATCACAGAGCTCAGCTTCTCTCCCTCTATCATATAACCCTATATATCACAGAGCTCAGCTTCTCTCCCTCTATCATATAATCCTATGTATCACAGAGCTCAGCTTCTCTCCCTCTATCATATAAACCTATATATCACAGAGCTCAACTCCTCTCCCTCTGTCATATAACCCTATATATCACAGAGCTCAGCTTCTCTCCCTCTATCATATAATCCTATGTATCCCAGAGCTCAGCTTCGCTCCTCTATCATATAACCCTATATATCACAGAGCTCAGCTTCTCTCCTCTATCATATAACCCTATATATCACAGAGCTCAGCTTCTCTCCTCTATCATATAACCCTATATATCACAGAGCTCGGCTTCTCGTCTCTATCACATACATGCCAACTTTTGAAAGTGAGAAAGCAGGAGATTTGAACGCCCCAAAATTTGCATGACCACACCCATCTTGATGGTGAACCACGCCCCTTCAAAAAGCCACACCCACTCCACCTAACTGTGTAACGGCTCTGGAAGAAAGCTAGATTAGGGTTTTGGCGTCACCCAGCTTTCCTGGACTGTTGGATGGTCTATTCAGCATCCAGGAGAGCTGAGGGATACCGCCAATTGGTGCCCTAATAGGTAGATATCTCAGTGCCCTATTTGAACTCTGTAGCCAGGTAGTAGCCTCCTGTAGCCAGGTAGTAGCCTCCTGTAGCCAGGTTAATGCCCCCTTCTAGCGAGGTTGCTGCCCCCAATAGCCAGGCAGTGCCCCCAGTAGCCAAGTAGCTGTCCCCACTAGCCAGGTAGTGCTTCTTATAGCCAGGTAGCTGTCCCCACTAGCCAGGTAGTGCTTCTTATAGCTGGGAGCTGTCCCCTTATAGCCAGGTAGTGCTTCTTATAGCCAGGGAGCTGTCCCCTTACAGCCAGGTAGTGCTTCTTATAGCCAGGTAGCTGTCCCCACTAGCCAGCTAGCTGACCCCTTATAGCCAGGTAGTGCTTATTATAGCCAGGTAGATGTCCCCTTATAGCTAGGTAGTGCTTCTTATAGTCAGGTAGCTGCCCCCTTATCGCCAGGTAGTGCTTCTTATAGCCAGGTAGCTGTCCCCTTATAGCCAGGTAGCTGACCCCTTATAGCCAGGTATTGCTTCTTATAGCCAGGTAGATGTCCCCTTATAGCCAGGTAGTGCAGCTTATAGAAAGGGAGCTGTCCCCTTATAGCCAGGTAGCTGTCCCCACTAGCCAGGTAGCTGACCCCTTATAGCCAGGAAGTGCTTCTTATAGCCAGGGAGCTGTCCCCTAATAGCCAGGTAGTGCTTCTTATAGCCAGGTAGCTGACCCCTTATAGCCAGGGAGTGCATCTTATAGCCAGGTGGCTGTCCCCTTATAGCCAGGTAATGCATCTTATAGCCAGGTAGCTGACCCCTTATAGCCAGGTAGTGCTTCTTATAGTCAGGTAGCTGCCCCCTTATAGCCAGGTAGTGCTTCTTATAGCCAGGTAGCTGTCCCCTTATAGCCAGGTAGCTGTCCCCTTATAGCCAGGTAGCTGACCCCTTATAGCCAGGCAGTGCATCTTATAGCCAGGTAGCTGTCCCCTTATAGCCAGGTAGTGCTTCTTATAGCCAGGTAGCGTTCCCCTTATAGCCAGGTAGTGCCTCTTATAGCCAAGGAGCTGTCCCCTGATAGCCTGGTAGCTTTCCCTTATAGCCCGGTAGCTGTCCCCACTAGCCAGGTAGCTGACCCCTTATAGCCAGGTAGTGCTTCTTATAGCCAGGTAGCTGTCCCCTTATAGCCAGGTAGTGCTTCTTATAGCCAGGTAGCTGACCCCTTATAGCCAGGTAGTGCTTCTTATAGCCAGGTAGCTGTCCCCTTATAGCCAGGTAGTGCTTCTTATAGCCAGGTAGCTATCCCCTTATAGTCAGGTAGCTGACCCCTTATAGCCAGGTAGTGCTTCTTATAGCCAGGTAGCTGTCCCTTATAGCCAGGTAGTGCTTCTTATAGCCAGGTAGCTGTCCACTTATAGCCAGGTAGTGCTTCTTATAGCCATGTAGCTGTCCCCTTATAGCCAGGAAGCTGACCCCTTATAGCCAGGTAGTGCTTCTTATAGCCAGGTAGTGTTTCTTATAGCCAGGTAGCTGTCCCCACTAGCCAGGTAGCTGTCCCCTATAGCCAGGTAGCTGTCCCTTTATAGCCAGGTAATGCTTCTTATAGCCAGGTAGCTGACCCCTTATAGCCAGGTAGTGCTTCTTATAGCCAGGTAGCTGTCCCCACTAGCCAGGTAGTAGCCCCCTACAGCCAGGTAGCTGGGGGTGTGCAATGCAAGGCTGCTGGGGACGGGGCTGTGGCCGGCTCTCAAGAGATGTCACTCAGTACGGGCACACTCCGTGGCTCAGGAGTGAGACGCGGAGCAAGAGCCTGACGACAAAGAGGAGCTGACATGAACACAGACAGGGAGAGACGCTCTCATCGCTGCTCGGTGAGGAGGAGGTGAGGGGAGAGGAGGGGGAAGAGAGGGGAATGAGGAGGAGTGCAGCGGGCAGAGAGACAGTTACACTGACAGGCCAGAGATAGTGGACACGGCTCACACTGTAGGCAGCAGCACCAGACGTTGGGAGGTGCAGCTCACAACTGCTGTCAGACACACGCTATCGGATAGCATCTCCCAGCGTCCGGTATAGCTGCTTCCAGTGTGAGCTGCGTCCGGACGATAATGTGCTATAAGATAAGGGCTGACCTGGTGGCAGTAATGTATTATCCACTTTTGCTCTTCATGATTGTGCTGTCAGGTGCCTCTGACCCTCCACCAGCCGCAGATCAAAGTCATACTTATGAGCAAGACCTCCTGTGTGCACTGCCCGGCGGGAGATTTTGCTGACTCTCCGGGGGGGGCGGGACATGACCCCCATTTGCGAGAGAGCCCCGCCCAAATCGGGAGACTTGGCATCTATGCTCTATCATATAACCCTATATTTCACAGAGCTCATCTTCTCTCCCTCTATCATATAACCCTATATATCACAGAGCTCAGCTCCTCTCCTCTATCATATAACCCTATATATCACAGAGCTCAGCTCCTCCTCTCTATCATGTAACCCTATATATCACAGAGCTCAGCTCCTCTCCTCTATTATATAACCCTATATATCACAGAGCTCTGCTTCTATCTTTTATCATATAACCCTATATATCACAGAGCTCGGCTCCTCTCCTCTATCATATAACCCTATATATCACAGAGTTCAGCTTCTCTCCTCTATCACATAACCCTATATATCACAGAGCTCAGCTTCTCTCCTCTATCATATAACCCTATATATCACAGAGCTCAGCTCCTCTCCCTCTATCATATAACCCTATATATAACAGAGCTTAGCTTCTCTCCCTCTATCATATAACCCAGGGCCGTTCCAAGGCTAAATTGCACCCAGGGCGAGTTGAAGAAATTTCGCCTCCCCCCTCCGTAACATAATGTGACACAGTGCATCACCATCAACCAAATCTAAAATATACAAAAAGCTTTAACACAATGTGCTACGTATAAAACTACTAAATAATAGTCATACAGTTACCAAATAACACCGCTACACAAAACCAGAATCCCAATACCACTAAGACCAAATATTACCAGCACACAGTGACCGAATAATAAAACCACAACATGAACACATATCACCAGCACATAGTGACGGAATAATACAATCTGACCATTACTGAGTATAAACCATTATACTACAACCAATATTACCGGCATACAGTGACCATACAGTAGTAGATACCAGTTGTACACAGGCTCTGCAGACATATAAATGATTACATTAAAGTTATAGCTAGTGACTCAAGAAGATGTCTCTGAAGAGTTGTTCTCTTTCTCTTCTTCTTCTCCATCTGTCCCAGGCCGCCATGACGACTCCCGACTCTTCACTGCAAAATTTTCAAAAACAAACATCTTAGACTCCTCACTTCATCAGCACTTCTCTACCAATTCCTATCTCTATACAAACTCCCAATCTACAGCACCTCATATGGTAGCCATGTAGTAGCCCCTGTAGCCAGAACGTGGACCCCGTAGCCAGGTAGTAGCCCCTTATAGCCAGGTAGATGCCCCCTATAGCCAGTAGATGTCCCCCTTTAGCAAGGTGACGCTCCCCTGTAGCCAGTAGATGCCCCCCTGTAGCCAGTAGATGCCCCCCTGTAGCCAGTAGATGCCCCCTTGTAGCCAGTAAATGCCCCTCTTATAGCCAGTATATGCCCCCCTGTAGCCAGTAGATGCTCCCTGTAGCCAGGTGATGCCCCTGTAGCCAGTGCATGCCCCCCTGTAGCCAATAGAGGCCTCCCCTGTAGCCAGTAGATGCCCCCTTGTAGCCAGTAGATGCCCCCCTGTAGCCAGTAGATGCCCCCCTTGTAGCCAGTAGATGCCTCCTTGTAGCCAGTAGATGCCCCTGTAGCTCATTATAAAATAAAATTAAAAAAAAAGTGAAAGCCGTGCGCCCGCTGTGACGCTGATACATACAGGGGAGAAGGCAGGATGGTAACGATCTGTCCTGCCTCCTCTCTGTACCGGCAGGCTGCTGAGCGACTGTTATAAAACAGCCACGCAGAAACAGGGGCTATCCTCCGGGCGGGCGAGGTGGAGCCTCTGCGCCCCGGGCGATCGCCCACCTTGCCCGCCCCTAGGAACAGCCCTGATATAACCATATATATCACAGAGCTGCATCTCTCCCTCCTTTACATCCTTTACTTGCTTTCAGATAGCGCAGAATAATCACCTGACAGGTTCCCTTTAACCACTTACCGCCGCAGCCAATTTTACAGCATTCGACATGCGGTATAAATGACATAACTTTAAGATGTGGGTCGGTACAATTACAAGAAAATAAATTGTGTATAGTTTTTTATATTTTATTACTTTTACACAATAGAAATGCATTTATAAAAAAATGCGTTTTAGTTGTCCTATTCGACAGCATACTTTTATTTTTCTGTATACGGAGCGATGTATGGCTTTTTGTGGATGTGTTGACATTTTTATTGGTACCATTATGGGGTGCATATGACGCTTTATCACTTTTTAAGGTTTTTGGGAGGTAGGATGAACAAAATACCGCAAGCCTGGTGCTGTTTTTTATTTTTATTTTTTACAGGCTCTACTCAGCAGGTTGATATGATGACAGTGATACCTAATTTCTATATTTTTTACATTTTACTGCTTTTACACAATAAAAACACTTTTATTCAAAAAGGAAAACATGTTTTTGCATCACCATAGTCTGAGAGTCATAACTTTTTTATTTTTCTGTGTACGGAGATGTGTAGGGGCTTTTTTTGTGGGATGAATAGAAATTTTTACTGGTATCTTTTGGGAGAAGGCTTTTTGATTGGTTTTAAATCTATTTTTTGGAAGGCAGGGTGAAGAAAATACTGCAAGCCTAGTAGTGCTTTTTATTTTTATTTTTAACAGGGCTCACAGTGCAGTATACATGACAGATTAGTTTTACTCCCTGGGTCGAGATAATTATGGTGATACCCAATTTATATAGTTGAAGCGCTTTAATAGAAATGTTATTGTACAAAACAATATTTATGCATCGCTATATTCTGAAAGCCATAACTTTTTTATTTTTTACCATATATAGAGCTCTGTAAGGGCCTTTTTTGCTGGATGAACTGATGTTTTAATTGTCACCACTTTGGCGTTTATATGACTTTTTGATCACTTCTTATTCCATTTTATGTGCTACGAGATGAACAAAAATCGCAATTCTGTGATTTTTTTTTTCGACGTTTACTGTGCGGGTTAATTAACATGACATATTTATAGGACATGCGGCAATACCAAATATGATTACTTTATTTATTTTTTAACCTTTTGGGGTGATTGGCATTTATAAAGGGAAAAAGGGCGGTGTATATGTTTTATTTTATTTTTCGTGTTTGTTTTACTTTTTTTTTACTTTTTCCCCTCTCCACTTTTCTCCATAGGGGATTTGTATTAGTGATTTTATGATCACTGATACAATAGAGACCAATACAGAGCAGAACTGCTCTGTACTAGTCTCTATCGCAACTGTCACTCACATAGTGACAGTTGCGATAGAGGACAGTCCCCCCCCCACTTTTTAGCCACTTCAATAAAAAATAATCCTTATGAAAGCATCAGAATACGGTAAATAATGGGGAGAGCAGAGCACAGAGGAGGAAGAAGTTAGATCTTTGCCTCCTATATTTCTGTACATCTTAGGGGGACAGAGTAGGTAGCAGCCTCAAGTATCAGTACAGAGTGAGAGCAGCGCTGATTGGTAGAGCAGGAGTCAGCAGGTGCTGCTTCATCAATAAGAATGCTGCTCACAGTCCAGCACACTATGTATCTGGGGCTGTGTAGACATCTTTTCCTCCCATTGTATACTTCTATGCTCAGCCCTCATCAGAGAAGGAGCAAACTCGCTTCCAAGTTGGCAATGGATCTCAGTGTCGCCACTTGCTCATTTAGATCCAGGATCCGGGCTTCTAAATGTGCAGTGTGCACACATCTTGCACAGCAGTATGCCCCCTCGAACTGTTGCTCAAGGATGGCATACATTGCACAGGTTGTGCACTGGACAGCATTGTCAAACATGGAACTCATGGGGATGTTACCAAAAAGATATATGAATACAATTATAATAATAAGCGATACAATACTGTCCCCTCTAAACTCCCCAAATCTAAAGTCTCTCAATCTTAAGTCTCCAACACTTAAAAGAAACACACTTTAAGGCAAACACACTCGCAGACTCGTTCACTCGCTCAAAATACTCAGCTTTAAACCTTTCCCACACTGCTGTTTGGCTGTGCTGCAACCTCTCTTTCAGGAGCAAAAGGCCAGACCTGCTGGGGTTACAGCACTCCCTCAGTCCTCTTAGCTGGGTTAGAGGGGGCCGATTCACTGTAGGGAGAAGAGGGGAAATGAAAGGGAAGGCGAGTGAAGGAGGGATCAGAAGATAGGGGACGAGCGGGAAAATTGGTCCCCCCCACTTTTTGAACCAAAGTTACGCCCCTGGTCACTCACCATGCACAGCAATGCCCACAATGCATTTAGTAAAGCATCCGGGCTTTCAGGTACTCACACAGCAGCAGTACGTCCAATGTCAAGAAGGGGTTAAGGATCTGCTACCATTTTCTATTTGAACAACAAGATTCCTAAATTTCTGTAACATGCAAAGAGACCTTCTGTTCATCTACCAATTAATTGTGTTTGCCCTGACATTGTTATTTTTTTTTACTACGCCTCCTTTCCCCCCTCTTTTAATCATCAGCTACTACTCAAAGGCTTTGTCTACACAACAAGTATTTCAGGTTATAATCCACATGGATTCTGACTTGAAATACTGGTCTAAAACCAAAAGCAACCCATTCCCATTGACATCAATAAAAAAAATTTCAGCGGACGGTTTTTTGCCGTAAAAACCACTTAGACAATGTTCATTTATTGATCATATTCCATGAGGAAAACTTGTATAAAGTTACTATTGATGTTAATGGGGATGGCTAAAAACTTTGTGTAAAATGTGCACAAAACAATTGTATTTGGTTTTTAACGCAGATTCATGTCCAAAACCACATAGGAATAAATTGGGCTCGTTTCTAACTGTAAACCACAAGTAAAAAAGAATGACTTTAAATCCACATGCAATAACATGTGACATACTTGTTGTGAACCAAGTCATCATTCGATGAGTGAATTTTACTCGTCGTGCAGATGTACTCTTAAGAAAGTCTGGGGATGCCCAACAGGTAAGTCTGAATACCTATAAAGAGTACCTATAAAAGGTTGAAAACCAAGGAATCCTTAAGAACTCCAGTCCTCATTTCAGGCCTACGTCAAATTCATTACAACCTAGGGGAGTTACATCTGTCAATATAAGACTCACATCAGTATGTTCATGCCATGCATGTTTAAGACCTAGATAAAGATTTGTTGCTCAGCATAAGTACTATCAATTTATACTATTTATTCAAAACCACTTGACTCATCTGGATGCTGTGTCCCCTTCAGGTCTTGTTATTGCGGCTGGTGCTCCAGCATTGCTATCTGCATGTTTGCCTTCAGCACCAACTGGTTCCCGCAGTCCAGGTTTGGACTTATTGCTAAGATGGCAATAAAAAATCCTGCATTTAATTTCTCAGCCAGTGTACCACCCATTTTAAAGTCTTGGTGCATTATTTTTGTCTAACGAGGCCAAAGTTGTCATCCCACTGTACGTTTTGACAGAAAAACTGTCTTGGGCATCACTATTGTGGGAATTGAGGAGACCCTATGATATCCAAAATAAAGGATCCCCTGATGTTCTATCAACTGGTTTCTGAAGAACCTAGTTGGACATCATCTGCAGCCTCTTCTTTGCTTTAGTTTTTTCTTTGTTTTTCGTTTTCTAAAACCATTGAAAAAACTACTAAAAACAGATCCCATGGACTTTTATAGTAAGAACGTTCTGTAGTCTTCACAGAACTTTTTTTTTTCTTCTCGTTTTTGCTGCTGGTTGTTTTTTGTAACATGTTGCAAAAGACGACAGAGCAGGGTAGAAAATTTACTATTGGAGTCTATGTAAAGCGCCTGACATTTTTTGGCTTGGTTTTTGGACGGTTCTGCTGAAAAATTGTCTAGGTATTTTAACAAGGTATATGAATATTGCATAGTTCAAAAACTGCAAAAAAATAGTCCAGAAAACGCTCAAAAATCTGAAAACCTCCCAAAAAACTCGTCGGAAATCCAGCTGCTTTGGACAAAAAACTGACGTTCTAATCAGTTTTTAGGTGTTGGTTTTCGACAAGTTTTTTGTCCTATGGTGTATAGACCTAGCTTAAGACACGTCCACCGCTGCCCACTATTACATTCTGCATTCTGGCTTCTTAGATTGCTTGTAACACTAAAACATTAGTACCTTCCTTTTTTTAAACTATTATTGACAGAACATTCCCTATTTTTTAGACTTTGTGACACCAATTACTGCCTCAGCTTAAAAATTCCCTATCTCCCTCCTTTCATCCACATCTTTCCAAACGTTGAGCTTGATGGGCATATGTCTTTTTCAACCATACTAACTATGTAACTATATAGCACGATTCATTTAAAAAAGGCAAAAGCATTTTTCCTGAGTTGAAATGGGCCTGTTCACTCACTTTGGTGCTCCATCTGCCTGACCCCAAAAAGCTTTTCATCCTGGACATGGACACTTCTTCTATAAGAGTTGGGTCTCTTTTCTCTCAGATTGTGAGAAGAGGAAAGGATGTGTACTGCAGCTTCCTTCCTAAATTCTTTACATTCACAAAGAAAATTTAGTATGGGAGTTTTTAAACACTCACCGGCCACTTTATTAGGTAAAAACCATGCCAGTAACGGGGGGACCCCCTTTTGCCTTCAGAATGCCTAAAATTCTTCGTGGATAGTTTCCCCACAAGGGTGTTGCAACTTTTAGTTGGTCCAAGGGCCCAAAGAGTGCCAAAAAATTTTCCCACACCTAAAACCACCACCCCCACCTAAAACCGTTGATACAAGGCAGGATGGACCTGCTTTCGTTTTGACCCCAAATTCTGCCCCCCATCCGAATGTCGCAGCAAAATCGAGACTCACAGACCGGGCAATTTTTTTCCAATTTTTCTACTGCCCAAATTTTCGATGATTGGGCAAATTGGGCCTCATTTTTCCTGTTCGTACTGAAAGGAGGGGCCCCCGGGTTGGTCTTCTGCTGCTGTACCCTTTGCCTTAAAGTTCGCCGTACTGTGCGTTCAGAGATGCTCTCTCCCCTACCTTGGTTGTAAGGGGTGGCTAGAGTCCTGTTGCCTTTCTTCAGTCGAACGTCTGCCATTTCCCTTTGGGGACCTCGGGCATCAAACAAGGCATTTCCGCCCAATATGCCGCTCATGGATTTTTTTTTCTTTTTCGGACCATTCTCTGTAAACCCTAGAGAGGGTTGTGCGAAAAAACCCAGGAGCAGCATTTTTTCTGAAATACCAGACACCCCTTCTGGCCCAACAAAACCTGCGACGCAAAGGCACTCAAAACACCTTTTTTTCCCCCCAAATATGCCGGGTTTGAACGCGGAGTTGCTTGACCATTTTTAATGCCCAAAAACCTGAGTTTTCCCCATGTGATTGGCTGATTAGAAATTAAGGTTACGGCATTGGACAGGTGACCTAATAAATGGGCCGGGGGTGATACGCGGTTATGAAACAGACGTTGGCACCTATTGAAGGGTCTCCCACCGGCTTTATTTTGGTCCATATCCATGACTTTAATTTCCACCTTCATTTTTGCCCAGGCTACAAGAATGTTAAGGTGAATGCTTTATCTTGTTTTGACCTTATGACTACTGAACTTCCGTTTTTTTATTGAAAACCCTTTACCTTTTTTGCTCACTTCATCCCGGTCTGTGACTTTTGCTCTGCAAAATTATAGGAAGCAGATTCTCTCCTGTGGTCACTCCAACATGGCAGGTTATCTGGGCATTTGCAAGATATGCCAGGTTGTTGTTTGGCTGAAATATTTTTTCCCATGGATTAGTTATTCCAATCATTGAACGGAGGCATTTAAATTTTTTTCTTTTGGAAATTTCTGGACAGCAGAGAAAAGAATTCCTGTCCCATCTCATCTTTTTGAAATTTATTTTGACAATTCCATCATTAAATGTTTTACTACATGGAAAACTGATTGATTCTAATGTGTGGATGTTTCCTTCAACCTTTTTGTTTTTATGGGAAAGCTCCTGACGTACAGGCTAAGTGTGTCCATAGCCTTTCATTAAAAGACAGAATAGCTTCAGAATACATGAGTATATGACAAAAGGTGTGGAATAGCCTAGTGCGAATGTATGCATTATTATTATTATTGCTATTAATTATTTAGCCTTTAAATGACAGGTATCACTGTATGACATGCAGTATGTCATAGGCATCTGTTAAATGTATACGTCAGGAGATATGTGGTAGATTTGTTCATGATGCACAGTATTTGTTAAATGAACGTCATAATAGCTGATGGGTGACAGATGTATTAAACTAATGCCTACAATCTAATGCCTACAAACTAATGTCCATAAGCAGCACAATGGCTAAGTGGTTGCTTTGCAGCACTGGAGTCCTGGGTTCAAATCTAAACCATGGCCACATCACTGTGGAGTTTGTATTCTCCTCTGTGATTGCATTGGTTTCACTCTACATTCAAAGAACATACTTTTAATCTGGAATTTAGATTGGGGACAGTGACCAATGTAAATGATGGCAATCTCAGTAAAGCTTTGCATATGTCAGCAATATATAAATGAATATAAAATAAAGAAATAGGCTTTGATGGCCTCCTTCTAGCACCATGACCAGTGCTGGTGATCCTCATCAACTTCTTCACTATTCATTCTTCATCTGAACCTATAGTCAATCACAGGGCACAGCTGTCATGTGTGGTATATCCAGCAAGAGACTACTGCAGCCTGTGAGTGGCTGCAGGGTTATGTAAAGAATCAATGGTGATGTAATCAGCCAGGATCACCAGTACCAACCACAGCACTGGAACAAGATGGTGTACAAGGTAAGTATTGTTTGTTTTTTTTCCTATTTCCTATCATCCCCTTATGACTAGCAAGTTTTTTAATGTTTTGGAATACCCCTTTAAACAGTTGTCATCATAGGATAACAATGGACCCAGCACAGCCTATGTCTAAGGGAGCTTTTTATTGATGTATATGCTAAATTTTAAAAGTAAAAACTATATAAACTATGCCTAATGCTGTGGCTGCTTTCTTCTTATAACCAGTGGAAGACATACAGCAGATCTCTTTCCCTAACAGTGAGGTGATGTCCTAAGAACCATTAATGTGGAAAGATAGAACCTCTTTTTTATTTGATGACAACGTTGGTTTCTTTCAGAAGGGGAAAATGACAAATCCTCAATTCCCAAAATGCTCCCATTTAAAAGATATTTTTAAAACCCATTTTGTTTTTTAAGGTTTTTTTTCCCAAAATTAAAAAAAAAAAGTCACGTGCTGGTTTTTATCTTAGATACACAAACTTTCTTCAGATGTTTTTAACTGCAGCGTATCCACATTTAATAACAAAAAGAAGTAGGGAAACAGAAGACAGAATCAGAAGTCACCACCAATCTGTGAGCAAGAATATATATTTAGTTTTATATTTCATATAGTATTTATATTGTATTCATATAATTGTTATAACATATACAAGCACACATATAAAATAAGACTTGACAAATGGTTACAGAAGTTCATCCAAAAAGTAGTTTTCGGCTATGTCTACACTGCAGTGGACAAAAAAAAACTACCTGAAAACCAAATCCTAAAAACGTTCATAAAACTGAGTGTTTTGTCCACTGCTGCTGAAGAAATGTCAGTTTTTTGCTGCAATTTGCGTTTTTTGGCGCATTTTTTACGCACGTAAAAAGCCTAGTTTTAATGTATGCATAAATCAAGCAATTGGATGTAACTCCACCCTACAAAAGAAGAAAGCCAAATTAACCGCTACATATCCCCTGAAGAATAATTCTTAGAAAATCTTCCTGCTTTATTCAGACAAAATATTAAAAACATATATGCCACATGGCAAAAAAAGAAAGACAACCCATACATGGAGGAACTTAATCAAATAGCCGCTGAATGGTCCAAGATGGCTGATGTGTTTCGGATAGCTAATTCAGTATTGATGTCAGGTGTCTTTAATAACAATAGATACAGATCACATGATCCAACACCTCCAATGAAAAGACTGAACATGTGACCATCTGAAAAATATTAATATATGAGCACAAGAACACACAACACAAATATAAAACAGGATAAGAACATGGAAAATATTAATAGTAATACATGATGTCTTGTTTGATATTAAGCCCAACAGGTACCCACGTTTTTAATTAAAAAATCCAACACAATTCTCTTCTCAAGAGTTTCTTGAGAAGATTACCGCCCCTCATTGAATGTACTACTTTCTCTATACCTAGGTAAGAGAAAGAGCTGACATCCCCCATATGAACATCCGAAAAATGTTTTGAAACCATAAAAAAGGGTATGTAAAGCAAATTATTGCATTTATATGTAATCTTGTAGTCGTTTTAGGGATTTTTGCAGTAAATCTCGCTTTTTCCACTAAAATCCGTTTTTTTAAGGATTTTATGACTAAAATCAGTTTTTTGTGGTTATTGGCGCGTAAAATGTTTTGACGGATTTTGCCGCTAATAAAGTTATCTTGCTTTTGTCAATAAAAATACGTTATTTTACACATTTTAGCAGTGAAATACGTTTTTTTACGGATTTTGGCACTAATAAAGGTATCTCGCTTTTGCTGGTATAAATCCTTTATTTTTTTACTGATTTTGGTGCTAAAATACATAAAAACGGATTTTCAGCGGCAAAAGCGAGAAATTTATTAGTGACAATCTGTAAAAAAAAATGGAGTTTAGTGCCAAAGTCCATAAAAAACTGATTTTTAAATACTTTTAAAAAAATTATTTCTAGCGACAAAAGCGAGACATCTTTATTAGCACTAAAATCCATAATAAATGGATTTTTAGCACCAAAATCCGTAAAAACACAGATTTTAGCGCCAAAATCTGTAAAAAAAAAATTTATTTTTGGCGACAAAAGTGAGACAACTTTATTTGCACTAAAATCCCCAAAAAACTGATTTCAGTGCCAAAATCTGTAAAAATCTGTTTGCGACAAAAGCAAGATAATTTTATTACGAACGGTATGAACGTGGACACATCAGACACTTGTATGCATGTATGCAGAATTGATAAGGTATAACCTGTGGTAACACTCACTATAGGTTGGACTTTAATCTCCTGAGTGGGTTTTCAGCAAAAAATGCCGCAAACACGCGTCAAAAAACGCTTCGAAAACGCGGCAAAAATGTTGGCCGCTTTATGTAGACTCCAATAATGAATTTTCTGCCTTGTTCTGTAGTTTTTTGCAATATGTTTCAAAAGACGACCAGTAAATAAAAGAAGCAGAAAAAAGACGCTCTGTGGAGACAGCAGGACATTTTTACTAGAGAAGCCTATGCGACCTCTTTGCAGTAATTTTTTCAGTTTTTGGAAAATGAAAAACGCTGAAAAAACTGACGTTTTTCTGTACAGTGTAGACATAGCCTTCTTCTCCGAGTTGCATTTAACTTCCTACATATTTGTAAACAACATAAACAGGTAAATGTTTGTTGCTTTTAGTTTTTACTATTCTCATCTTAGATATTTATGACATATTCATAGGATATGCAGTCCTATAGTCCTCCTCTGAGATCCTTCCTCACCTATATCCAGAGATGGGGTCTCCAAATCTGGGTACCACCTGTTGATGCAACAACTGAGAAAGAAAAGTCAGCGGTAGTTCTGTAGGTTACTGTATTCACTTCTATGAGAGTTCTGAAGAGTGTAGGGTGCCTATTTTGGAAAAAAGTGCAGGTCCAGGAGGGAATATCCTATACATATGCCACAGGTATCTAACATAGAAATAACTCTAAGCGAGTCATAGGTGCCTTCTTTTAGCTAAATGCAGCAGCTCTATTCAGGTTAGTGCATAGTTTTTTATTTTTTTAAGTCTTAAAACATAATGAAAACTCAAAAAAATTTGGTAGCACCAGAATAGTACCAACCTGCAGAAAACAGCATGTCATTTATACCAAACATAAAAACTAAACCTCCACCAAAATTGAGGTTTTCTTCATGTTCCACCCTAAAAAATTTGTGGTGGCTTTGCACTACATTATATGGTACAGCCAATGGTACTATTGTCCTATAAAGACAATGCCTAATATGTCTGTGCTTTGTAGATCCATCTTTGGGACCGACAGAGCGGACCCCAAGACAGAACTAACAATTAGCAGTGACTTTATCACTGCTTGCTATGACGAACACGCAGCGGCGTTCACATGAGAGATCGCCGCTGCGTGTTTCAAAAGCGCCGCTCGGGTCCGCCTTGCAAACAATTGCATGTCAATTCTTTGCAACACGGACCCGAGCTTGTAACACGGAGTGAAACTCCGTGTGAACAAGCCCTAACAGATGGAAAAATAAAAAGTTATGGCTCTAGTTAAGCAGGACGAAAAAAACAATCCTTCACATAAACAAAATTGCTGTGGTGGGATCGGGTTCATGGGTGTGCTGTAATAATACAGGTTTTGGTATAGTAATGCTGTAGGAAAAATAAGCATTTCAAATTATGGTTTTCTCTCTAACAACAGTCGGTTAGGAGAGGTTATTATACCCCACGCTGAGGTACTATAGTTGGCCAGCCAATTTTTACAACTGTTTTATTTTACATTCCCAAAACAGAATTAGAATTACTACAATTTCTAGTTCAGTCATTAATTGTTTGTGTGTCTGTTAAAAAATATAGCTAAGATTCCAAACTTAAGACAGAAAGTACTTGGCTACATAAAAAAGCGAATTTTGCTGCACTGAGCAGACTGTCTAGTATATAAAATTCATTGACAGGAAGGATGACAGTGTCAGAGTGTCACCTCAATGACTGACCAAAACCATCTGTTTTCAAAGGATACTGTCACCTCTTCCCCCTGAAAGCAAAGCTCTCACCGTCATATTTTAGCCCTGCAGGAGCCATCTATCATGGCATTATGGGCCGTTTACTGAGATTGCAACACTCGTGAACATCATAAATTATTACGATAAGCTTCCATATTTTCCTATTCCTTTAGACTTATAATAGGCAATATACAATTTCAATTTACATCATGCTATGTATTTATTGATTACATCTATCCTTAACAGAGTCCAGAATGTCAGCAAAACATATCCCTTTTTTAAGTAAATGTGGTAAAATTGGATAAAGCCTAGCAAAGTAGGCAAGTCAAGGACATCAAAATGTCATTGTGTTTGTCAACCCATAAGAGCTGTGATTGATATGATCTTGTATGTCGAAAAAAGGAAGACAGTTGTTAATGTATATATGTGGTGTATATTTTACAAACAATGGTGGAAAATGATTCCATAAGACTAATCCCCCAAGCCATAAATCAAAATAGATCCAACCACTTCTTCTATGTGTATGTGTGTTTTGGTTACCAAATTGACTTTCTAGGCCAACATTCTCCAATGATAGATTTCTTAACCTTTTTTTAGCCTTTGTCAAGAAGGATGTGACATTTAAAAAATGGCGTTCAAATCCTATTTTCCACATGTCTTTGACACACACAACTATTTATGATGTGTATATGAAGTTTATTTGACACTGGCAAATGTGTATTTGATTGTTTCAAGCAATAATTTACTTGAAAATAGCCGGTTTTCGGCAAATTTAATACGATTTCTGTGGGCAGTATATCTCCAGCATAGATAGAGCATTGTTAAATAATAAACTTCAGCCTGTCTACAGCCGCCATTAGAGGGAGTGCAGGAGCTTAAAGAATATGGTTAGGTTATTAAGGTTATTAAGGTTATTAAGGTTATTTTAAGGTTATTTTTAATCTAAACTGATTGCAGAAACAGATATTTCTTAATATATCTTTATAGCCATCAGAGCTTTGATTTCTTTGGTATAAAAAATAAAATCACAGCTCTAACTGCTATAAAGATATATTAAGGAATACCTGTTTCTGTAATAAATTTAGATTAAAACCACTGTCTCTCCCTTTGTGACTTCTATTTTCCATGTGGTTTAGCATCTATTCAATCTTTAGATATTACATTTGGTCACTTAGTACTAATAGCCAACTGTGGCAAATGAAATTACTGCTTTGATATGCTACTGGGACATGTACAAAAGTCTGCAATATCAGACCGCCACTGATTTCTATTTGCTAACAGCAAACAAATACCATGAAATGGTGAGAAATTGAAACATGTGAAATATAATACTAGAAATTTTCAGAATGCCTTAAAAAATGTAGTTGACCTAAAATGGGTAAGGTTTATTCCGTTTTTTTTTTTTCCAGTCAGACGGTGAGAAAAACATGCATATGTGTCCATTTATATAGTGTTTTCAACTATATATATATGTTCAGTTGTACTCAAAAGTTTACATACCCCGGCATAATTTTTGCTTTCTTAGCCTTTTTCAGAGAATATGAATGATAACACAACAACTTTTTTTTCTACTCATGGTTAGTGCTTGGGAGAAGCCATTTATTGTTTTCTCTTTTTAAATCATAATAAGTATTTGATACCCTGGTGTTTTTGCAATTTTTCCCACATACAAAGAATGGAGAGGTTTATAATTTTTATTGTAGGTACACGTCAACTGTGAGAGACAGAAACTAAAAAAAAAATCCAGAAAATCCCATTTTATGATTTTTAAATAATTAATTTGCATTTTATTGCTTGAAATAAATATTTGATCCCATACCAATCAGCAAGAAGTCTGGCTTTCACAAATCTGTTAATTTTTCTTTAAGAAGCCCTCATGCTCTGCACTCATTACCTGTATTAATTGCACCTGTTTGAACTCTTTACCTGTATAAGAGACACCTATCCACACACTCAATCATACTCCAACCTCTCCACCATGGCCAAGACCAAAGAGCTGTCTAAGGACACCAGGAACAAAATTGTAGACCTGCACAAGGCTGGGATGGGCTACAGGACAATAGGCAAGCAGCTTGGTGAGAAGGCAACAACTGTTGGTGCAATTATTAGAAAATGGAAGAAACACAAGATGACTGTCAATCTTCCTCAGTCTGGGGCTCCATGCAAGATCTCGCCTCGTGGGGTAAGGATGATTCTGAGAAAGGTCAGGAATCAACCCAGAACTACACGAGAGGAGCTGGTCACTGACCTGAACAGAGCTGGGATCACAGTCTCAAAGATTACTGTTAGTAACACACTATGTCATCATGGATTAAAATCCTGCAGGGCAAGCAAGGTCCCTCTCTCATGCCAGCACATGTCCAGACCCATCTGACGTTCGCCAATGACCATCTGGAGGATCCATAGGAGGCATTGGTAAAGGTCATGTGGTCAGATGAGACCAAAATAGAACTTGCCGTGCATGGAGTAAAAAGGATGAGTACAACCCTAAGAACTGTTAAGCATGGGGTGCAAACATCATACTTTGGGGAAACTTCTCTGCAAAAGGGGAAAGGATGACTGCAAAATATTGAAGGGAGGATGGATGGGGCTATGTATCACAAGATTTTGGCCAACAACCTTCTTCCCTCAGTAAGAGGATTGAAGATGGGTCATGTCTGGGTCTTCCAGCATGACAATGACCCAAAACACACAGCCAAGGCAACTAAGAAGTGGCCCATAAGAAGCACTTCAAGGTCCTGGTGTAGCCCAGCCAGTTTCCAGACCTGAACCCAACTAAATTTCTTTGTAGGAAGCTAAAACTCAATGTAGTCCAGCGACAGTCCTGAAACCTGAAATATCTGGAGAAGATCTGTATGGAGGAGTGGGCCAAAATCCCTGCTGCAGTGTGTGCAAACTTGGTCAAGAACTACCGGAAACGTCTGACCTCTGTAATTGCCAACAAAGGTTTTTGTACGAAAGATTAAGTTCTGTTTTTCTATTGTTTCAAATACTTATTTCATGCAAAAAAAGTTTAATTATTTACAAATCATACTGTCAGGGTTAGGCGTCGCTCAGTTTGCAGGGAGCAACGTTCTGCAGCAGCTGATCAGTGACCCCACTCTGATAGTCATTCTGCTGGAAGCTATGTGAGTGACAGACGCCCAGCCACTCCAGGCAGGGGGCGTGTCGCACCAGCCAATGGGAGGACCCGGAGGCCGCTCCAATCGGCTGCAGGGGCGGTAACTGGGAATCACATTTAAACTCCCTGCCTGCTGAGTGCTGCGCCTGTGATATTTCCTGGCTGCCTTGTATTCCTTGTGCTATTGCTTGTTATTTGCTCACAGTGTACCTGACCTTGACTTGTTTCCTGACCCTGTCTTGCTCTCCGTTTTTGTACCTCGCTCCAATTCGTGTTTAACCTCGGCTTGTTTATGTTTATCCCTCTGGTTCTGTTTTGTGGCTTGGCCTTCCTGATTTGGTATTGACCCGGACTGTCTGACTATTCCTCCTCCTGACTGCCCCAGCACTCTAGTAGCACAGCAGGGACTGTCGCCCAGTTGACGTCTGCCATCTAGGGCAGCACGTCAAGTAGGTAGGGACAGTGGGCTGGGTTCCAGTCAGGGCTCACTGTACCTCCCTTGACGTGACACATACAATGTGATTTTCTGGATTTTTTTTACATTTTTTCTCTCACAGTTGAAGTGTACCTACGATAAGTTATAGACTTCTCCATTCTTTGTAAGTGGGAAAACATGCAAAATCGCCAGTGTATCAGATACTTATTTTCCCCACTGTATATACATAACATTTGGGATATTTGGGTTATTCAGGACATAACATTTCTTTAAAAAAATTTAAATGTATTAAATGAGACCATTGCTTAACTTAGCATAAAGATATCCTAATGTTCAATTTTTCAGTACCTTTTGCACAACTTGCTGATTTCTAACAAGGATCTTAATGGCAAAATTTACAACAGGTGTTTGATCTTTCAATCGCCCAATAAATTTAAAGGATCAATTTGAATTGGGATTTTTTTTTATCAGTCCTCCTCATCATGCTGTTCACATTTTGACATTATGAGACCACGACAACACCTTACAATTGATCAACATTACCTTGTGATTGCCAAGGCTACAAGCAGGATGCTCTCAGACGGAAGTGGCCTGTGAGCTTAGCATGTCATAAAGAGTCATCAGCAGGTTGCAACAGAAATACATAGAGACTGAATGAGTCACAGAAAGGCCAAGAAGTGGACGTCCACTGAACTGGGTGACGAATGCCGCACAACACCAGGCACTTTTAAGATCGGTGAGAGGCAGCCAAGTGTCATGTCAGACCATTTCTACCCATATATACCCATATATATCACATGACCCAGATTTTCTGTCAGCAACCTCAACTGAACCACACCTTAAAGCACAAAGTGAACTCAGCAATCTTTTTAGAGACTTGAATCTGCCCAGGTGTAAGGCTGAGCTCTTAGATTCCAGGCTACAGCAGAGGAATCTCCAAGCGAGTGATGTAAGGATTTCTTTGTTTTGTATCTGTGATAAAGATCTTATCCAATAGGTCTTTATAGAGGGAGATCTTATTTATGGTATACAGCAACATCAACAGTTTAATGAAAGCTCTGAAGATACATCATAATCCAGAGGAATTGAGGCTTATCGATTCATCCAAAACAAGCCTAAGAGCCATCTTGCTGCATAATGGCAATGTGCTACCTTCAGTTCCAGTTGGTTTTGCAGTCCACATGAAAGAAACCTAAGACAAAATGAAACAGTTGTTGAAGTGCCTGAACTATGGCCAACATTTGTGGCCCCTCTGTCCTGACTTAAAAGTGGTTGACCTTTTACTTGGTCTCCAGGGTGGATATACAAAGTACTGCTGCTTTCTGCGTGAGTGAGATAGTCGTGCAAGAGAATATTACTACAATAAAAGAGACTGGCCTCTTTGACATTCACTTCAGCCAGGGAGTAAAAATGTTCTGCATCCAGCACTTGTTTACGCTCACAAGAGTTTGTTACCACCATTGCATATCAAGTTGGGCCTAATAAAGAACATTGTAAAGGAAATGGATAAAAATGCAAAAGCATTCAAGTGTCTCGTTAATACATTTCCAAGATTAAGTGAAGCAAAGATAAAGGAAGGACTTCATTGGACCTCAGATTTGTAAGCTTCTACAAGATGAGGAGATTCTCTGTTTGTTGTAGGGCAAGGAAAAGGCTCCTTGGGTAGCACTCGCATTAATGGTAACTAATTTTTTGGGAAACTCAAGAGCAAATAACTATGAAGTGTTGGTGGAAAAATCTCCTCAACACATTTAAGGATCTTGGCTGTAACATGTCCTTAAAAATTATTTTTTTCCACTCGCATCTAGACTTCCTTCCACCAAACTGCGGAGTAGTAAGCGACGACAACGGTGAGAGATTTCACCAAGATACTGCAGCTGTGGAGATATCAAAGGGGTTTTCTCATTACACGCTTTCGCAGACTTGTGCTGTTTCTATCTGTTACAGCTTCAAATCCAGGGGCGAGTCTCTTCTCTCAGTAAGCGGCTCTTTCCTGCCAGGAAGCATGTCTCCCCTCACTGAAGAGTTGTGACATCATCATTCTGTGTTAACAGTGGAAGGGAGTGGGTGTCAGAGCTCTCAATAACACTAAGGAATGGCTCATTTCATAACTGAAGCTGGCAACTTTTGAACATTTTTAGAACAGTGTATTTTGCATATTCTTACCTTGATGTGTCCACCTTTAAAAGATCCACCCCTTTTCAGATGTAGCAGCCTAAATGGGTAGAGATAAAGGAGAAAAATGGTCATTGTAAAAGCAACCAAGCAATTAATTATTTTCTAGTTAAAATTTATGTAAACATTTATTGATGGTGCACACCACTCAAGAAATTTGTTTTTTTTGTATATAGAATTGTATGCAGTTCAGCAGTCTGCAGCCAAATGACTTACAGTGGTACTTCCATCTTAAAACTTGGGCACACAGACCCTACCTCCGATCCCATCACTCTACAGAAACCGCCCTAACCAAGGTCACCACTGACCTAGTAACCACTAAAGCCTCACGTCACTACTCTGTGCTTCTCCTCTTAGGCCTGTCCTCTGCCTTTGACACTGTTGACCATTCCCTCCTGCTACAAATCCTCTCATCCCTCAGCATCACGGACTCAGCCCTTTCCTGAATCTCCTCATACCTCACTGATCGGACATTCAGTGTCTCTCATTCTCGCACCCCCTCCTCCTCTCGCCCTCTCTCTGTTGGTGTATACACACTTGGCCTGGGTCAGCTCATAGCATCACATGTCTTTCAATACCACCTATATGCTGATGACACCCAACTTTACATCTCCGGCCCAGACATTAGCTCTCTATTCTCCCGGATCCCAGACTGCCTGTCGTCCAAATCCTCCTTCTTCTCCTCCTGTCTCCTAAAACGTAATGTAGAGAAAAACGAATTCATTATCGTTCCACCTTCCCTCTCCATCCCTCCACCTGACCTCTCTATCATAGTCAATGGCTCTACACTCTCACCGGTCTCGCAAGTCCACTGCCTTGAGATAACACTTGAATCCGCTTTGTCCTTCAAACCCCACATCCAAACCTTCACCTCCACCTGCCGCCTCCACCTGAAAAACATCTCTCGCATCCGCTCATTCCTTAACCCTATCACTACAAAAATGCTGGTCCACGCCCTTGTCATCTCCCGCCTCGACTACTGCAACATCCTTCTCTGCGGCCTCCCATCTAGCACTCTTGCTCCCCTTCAATCCATCCTTAACTCTGCTGCCCGTCTTATCCACCTCTCTCCTCGCTACTCCCCTGCCTCTCCCCTCTGCCAATCCCTGCACTGTCTACCCATTGCCCAACGCATTAATTTCAAGCTACTAACCATGACCTACAAGGCTCTCCATAACCTCTCCCCTCCATACATCTCTGCCTTAATCTCCAGATATCTCCCCTCACGCAACCTCCACTCCTCACAGGACCTTCTTCTCTGCTCTCCTCTTATTAGCTCCTCACACAACCGTCTCCAAGATTTCTCTCGTGCCTCCCCGATACTATGGAACTCACTGCCCCAACACCTCAGACTCTCCCCAAATTTCACCAACTTCAAAAGCAACCTGAAAACCCACTTTTCAGGATGGCCTGCGACCTAGAATAACCCCGCTGCCATACACCCCACAAACATGTCTGCCCCTCACCTTCTGTCTCTTTCCCCCTTCCTTGTAGATTGTAGGCCTTTACGGGCAGGGCCCTCTCTCCCTCTGTACCTGTTGTTAGTCACAGATTGTCACTATTGTAAATGTTTGACTTACGTTATGTATGTAACCCCCTGAATGTACAGCACTCTGGAATCAATGGCGCTCTAAAATAAATAATAATAATAATAATAATAATAATACCTCCTTCTTTTCCCTTTCTCATACATTAAGGTGGGATAAATGCTTATTGATTAACCTCCATTGTTAGTTACATTTCTTATTGAGATTCCAGCTATGTGTCTTTTTTAATACATTCACTTATTTATAATCTTGTAGTGGTGGATCATCTATTTATTATATTTGGTTATACATTATAAGTATGGATTTTGTGCTTTACGTTTTCCAGTCTTTTCTATGGATAATTTTTTTATACCTTCATCTCCATAAAATTAAAGTACTATATTTTTAACAATTTAAATAATAAAGTTTTGTATTTTAATTGTTTTTTTGTTGATTGTGGCAAAATGTTTTCTAGGTGTTGTCTTCTCATAAAGTGGTGGCTTGATACTTGAATATGATATCACTATATGATCGGTGGGGTCTTTGGAACCCACACCATTTCTGGGAATAAAGGGGCTACAGCAATGATTTAAGTTTTCTCTGCATAGCAATGTTCCCAGATAACTAACCTTGTAGGAAAGCCAGCTACATTCATTTAAATGGGGCCTTGCTAAAGTGCCCTATACGGTGGATAGCTAGGTTGTCACTAACGAGATCACTAACAAGATAAGAATACCACTTCAATACCTTGGCTTTAACTGCATGACTGTCATCTAAGCTCCCACAATGCACTTCTTCCTGGAATCCAGCAAAATTATGAATTCACGTTTTGAGGACAAAACATTACATCAATTAATAGCAAATCAAGCTAGTTAAAGTAAAGTATCCGCAAATAATTTCTGTAGATTTAAAACACAGTATGATATATGTTGTACAGAATCTGAGTTTCCCATTAATTTCTTTGCTTACTTCTATAGAGCGCTGTTTGAACACCTATTCATAAACTGTCAAACTCTTCTTACTCATTTCCTACCATCCCTGTCAGAAAAATAAGAAGACAAACACTTGTTAATTGGATTTCTCACATATAAATTAGGTACATTCAATGAGTACACTTGTTGGACCTCCCTGATATATTTATGTATAACAAGCAGCTGGCTCCTTCTGCTATAAAACCCTACACCTAAAACAACACTAAAAATGTGTATGTTTCTCAAGTAAACACATTTTTGGTTAAGAAATAATTATTCCTACACTGAGTGGAACATTAACATTACTTTTTAGGTCTGAGCAAAACATTTACAAAACCGTTTTATTTCAGTTGGCAGGATTCCCTAAAGATGTTGGTTACAGAGACCCCGAGAGATCAGCTAAATTCTATAAAGGAACTAGGCAGAAATTGTCATACAGCTCAAATGAAAACAATTATCTGTCCTGGAAATACACCAATGTGTGGAGTTGTCTAGCAGAAGAGAGAAAAAGGAGAGTGAGGTGCTTTTGTACATTTATATATACACACTATATAGATTAGGGTTTGGGGGATATAGGTGTATATCTATGAGGCTATCTATAGAATGTGTCTATATGGGGTCATCTATATGGGTCACCTATAGGATATCTACAGTGAGGAAAATAAGTATTTGACACACTAGTGATTTTTGCATGTTTTTCCACCTACAAAGAATGGAAAGGTCTGTAATTTTTATCGTAGGTACATGTCAACTGTGAGAGGCAGAATATAATTAAAAAATCAGAAAATCACATTCTATGATTTTAAAATAATTAATTTGCATTTTATTGCATGAAAAAAGTATTTGATCACCTCCCAACCAGGAACAATTCTGGCTCTCACAGACCTGTTGTTTTTTCTTTAAAAAGAGCTCCAACTCTGCACTCATTACCTGTATTAATTGCACATGTTTGAACTAATTACCTGTATAAAAAAACACCTGTCTACACAATCACACTCCAACCTCTCCACCATAGCCAAGACCAAAGGGCTGTCTAAGGACACCAGGGACAAAATTGTAGCGCTGCACAAGGCTGGGATAGACTACAGGACAATAGGCAAGCAGCTTTGTGAGAAGGCAACAACTATTTGTGCAATTATTAGAAAATGGAAGAAACACAAGATGACTGTCAATCTTCCTCAGTCTGAGGCTCCATGCAAGATCTTCCCTCGTGAGGTAAGAATGATTCTGAGAAATGTCAGGAATCAGCCCAGAAGTACCTGTCAATGACTTGTTGTTTTGCCAAGTTTTGTCAATACAGGTTCAGGATACAGCTTTAAAGAAGACCAGTCAATCAGGATAAAACGCAGCTTTATTTTACAATAGTCCAATAATAAATCAAGTATGATAAAATGATAACATAAAATTATTACAGAAAATAGTGAGATATTATGTACAGTTTGTAAGAGAGAAATAGCTATTTACAAAAGTTTTAAGTGCTTATAACTTCACTTGCAGAGTATGACATCATCGAATCCTATTCTTACTTCAGCCATGAGAAACCGTAGAATGGCATAGGAAAGAGAAACTCTCAGAGAGACAACACTGTGTATAGATGTCTCTATAGCAGGTACAGCGGTTTTTGCTCTTCATGGCTGATGAAAGAGATTTATATATCTCACTTAAACAAAATGGCGGACACGACCTAATGCTGTCAGCTTAAAAAATACACATGTGTTATTTTGTCTATCGTACTTTTATAGAGTTCAAGAGTAAGGTACACAAAAAACACTTCTCCACAGGGGATAAGTCAAAAGCATACACTAAGGGCGACATGTATGAAGATCGGCGCATCGGAGCGCCCGTTTTCACACGATTTTTAGTGAAAGCTGTGCCTCATTTATGTCAGCGCCCGAAGTGCGCTCATACATGCGGTGTAAAGTTACCTGCGCCTCGCCAGTGGGTGAGGCGCAGTGCGGAACTTAGGCGCAGGAGGAATGCGCCTAACATGTATTACGATTCGAGACAGGCTGGAAATCATTAAACATGTTAGTGAATAGCAAAAAGACTTGTCTTTCAAATGAAAGAATGAATAAAGAGAAAAATCAAAGTTGAAGCAAATCCATTGCAATGTATGCAAAAAGTTGATCATTTCAAATGAAAGCAAATATATCTAAGCTCTCAAAAGAAAGAAATATCAGCTAGAAAAGGTCTTGAAAAAGGGAGAGAATTCAACTAATTTTACATTAAATAAGCCAATGCTGATGTACAGATGTTAATTTTGGTCTATTTTTTTAATAAAAAATGAAGATGTATTTGTTTCTTTCACATTTTATTCTATTGTGTATGTACAGCAAGAGTCACCACAGCACATGTCTGGCTGGGACCTGTGGTTCTCCAAGCAGGATTTCTATGTTCCCAGGGCTTAGTTCTGGACGTTTTTGCAGACGTTTTTACGTCCGTAAATACATCACCAACTGAGCCTAAAATAATGAACACGTAGCTTAGAATGGCTACCAATGGGAAATTAGGACGTATTTATGTCCGTATTTACAACCGTAAATACGTCCAGATTTCCCATTGGTAGCCATTCTAAGCTACTTGTTCATTATTTTAGGCTCAGTTGGTGATGTATTTACAGACGTAAATACGTCTGTAAATACATCCAGAACTAAGCCCTGGGAAACATAGAAATCCTGCTTGGAGGACCACAGGTCCCAGCCAGACCTGTGCTGCCTTTTGTTGTATACAGTATACTGAATTGCATAAAAGTGGAAAGCAGCCCAAATACATCTTAAATTCTTGGTAGGCAAAATGTTTAATAAAACATCTGGACAACATAATCAGTGGCTTATTTGATGTTAAATTAGTGTAATTGTCACGGACTTTGGAATACTTTTTATAGTGGAGAATTTTTTCTTAGGAGAGAATATACAGTCATATGAAAAAGTTTGGGCACCCCTATTAATCTTTATCATTTTAGTTCTAAATATTTGGGTGTTTGCTGCGGCCATTTCAATTTGATATATCTAATAACTGATGGACACAGTAATATTTCCGGATTGAAATGAGGTTTATTGTACTAACACAAAATGTGCAATATTAGTTAAAAGATATATCAAATTGAAATGGCTGTTGCAAACACCCAAATATTTAGAACTAAAATTTTTTTTAGATTAATAGGGGTGCCCAAACTTTTTCATATGACTGTATATATTGTTATTATTGTTATTGGAGACAATTTACTAATACATTGCTTTCATTGTTAGAGCACTTGGATATGTCTTTTTATTAAGTACTTCATTTAAATGACCAATCCATTTTATTCTTGTAGTGGTGTAAGGTTCTTTTCCCCATGATTCTTTCAGGGAGAATTTGTGGCCGCAAATTTACTATGGGGAATGTATTTCCGACACGAAATACGTCCTGAATTACATTGCAAATACGTGTCACAAAGTGTGGCACGTATTTGCAATGTAATTCCGGAAGGATTTGCGGCCACAAATTCTCCCTGAAAGAATCATAGGGAACAGAGCCTTACACCACTACAAGAATAAAATGGATTGGGCATTTAAATGACGTACTTAATAAGACATATTACCTTTATTCCTGTACATCCACTGTAGGGGGACATGGTCGGACACCAATCTAAATTTTCTACCAGCCAGGTAGTACCTCAAGGATTTGATAGGCCACTTTATGGCCATACACTCCCTTCCCACAATCAAATAATTCCTTTCACAGGATGTGAGCTTCTTCCCCATTCACCTCCTGTGACAATACTGCCCCCAAACCAACCTCTGAGGCATCGGTCTGAACAATAAATTCCTTCAAAAAGTCAGGTGCCACTAACACCGCCTGACTGCACAGAGCTTTTTTTTGTGCCTCAAATGATCTCTCTGCTCCCTCAGACCACTGAACTATTACTGTTGTTTTCCTTTTTGTCAAGTCAGTCAGTGGGGGCTGCAATGGAGGCAAAGCTTGGCACAAATCTGCGATAGTAGTCTACAATCCCCAGGAATACCCTCACTTGTTTCTTCGAATCCACCTTTTTTGTCTTATGGTGCCCTTACTCACAATGTACCCCAAATAACAAGCCTCCTCTAACCCAATGGCACACTTCTCGGGTTAGTCATAATAAATCCAACTTATCTGAGCAAGTCAAGGACTGCTTGTAATTTCCTCAGATGGGACTCCCAGTCAGCACTAAAGACGACAATATCGTCCAGATAGGTGGCTGCGTACCTGGTACGGGGCTTTAAAACCCTATCCATCACTATCTGGAACATAGCTGGTGTACCCTGCAACCCAAAGAGCATCCTAGTGTACTGAAAGAGCCCATCTGAGGTGGAGAAGGTAGTTTTCTCCTTTGCCTCTTCTGACAGGGGAATCTTTGGACATTATGGAATAAAACTGTTCATTGATTTATTTCTAAATTTGGAGTGCTGCAGTTTTTTCCTGATTATTGAATTAGACCTGTGACTCTGAGTCATTTCTTGCTGATACTCATATATATACTGTCTGACACTGTCTGACAAAAATCATAGAAAAAAACAGATCCTAAAACCACACCAAAAACCTGACCGAAAACTACATCAAAATCCTACTCGGCATGGATTTTCTATTGTGGGATTTCTAAACCGCCGGCCCTCTGCCGGAAGATAGAATATGTTCTATCTTCAGTCGGATTCCCGTACAGCGGGAAATCCAAAAACTGTCCGCATTTTTTGTGCAAACTCGCGCCAAAAACCACGGTACAGCGATTTTAAAAAGCTCTTGGTTTTTGGATGCCATTTTAACATATTGCTGTGTAGACATAGCCTAATCTGCGGTTTTCAAGTGGAATATGGCAGATTATAGAATATGTTCTAAGTTTTTTTTACCCGGCTTTTGGATTGAAATTCGACCTCAGAAAATCCGAGCTGTGTAGACCATGGCTTAAAATCTGACAGTAAATCTGTGTCTGGTAGAAGTAGCCTTAGGGTATGGACGCACAGCATAAATAAAATACTGGTCGGATTCTGATTAAAGAATCCATCTAGTATTTTATCGGTTTTTGAATGGTTTTGTAGACTGTGTCTGGTCGCGGTTTGCTGATTTGGCCATCCCCCAAAACACACATGTCACTGCAGTTAAAAATAGAGACATGTCACAGAAGAAAAGAAGGAAAACATTCTCAATATTGATAAAGAGAATAACTTATTTCTGTAATTCGTTTTTATTCTTTTTAGAGAAAATCTGTATCCAGACAAAGTAAACCAAAATATTTTTCATGGTTTTTTTAGGTCCCCAGCACTATGTGAGTTTAAGATCATCTCCAAAAATCAGAAGAATATATAGAAGAATATAGCACACTGTACTGTGTATTCCACCCGGTCGCTACCCCTGATGTGGCTTGCTTGCGGAGGAGGCTGAGGTGCAACGCAGTACAGGAACGGTAGACGGAGTCAGAGTCAGGCCAGAAGGTCGGGGCAGGCAGCGAAGGTTCGGAGTCGAAGGACGTAAGCAGGTGGGTCTGGTACACAGGAGCGACTAACCAGAACAAGACAAGGCTTCCTTTCATAGGTCAAGGGCGCTATGGATTAGTCAGGGTGCTAATTGAGGTGGAGCCCTTATATAGGGTCAGCGGCCGGCAAAACCAATTGCCGGCACGCTGGCCCTTTAAATCTGAGAAAGCCGGCGCGCGCTCGCACCGGCTGGCCAGACAGACACGGGGAAGTAGGAGCGCCGCGAGGTAAGTGAGTGTGCCTGAGGGAGCAAGTGCGCCTGCGGCCCGACGTGCGGACCGTGGCACTGCTCGCCCTGGGCAAAGAAGGGGACACAGAGGGACAAGCACGTCCGCAACCCGGACTGGGGGGTTGCGCCGCTGCTTGTGACAATACTCCCCCCTTTGGCCCCCCCTTCCCTCTGGCCCGAATAAATCTCCGAAGCAACCTCCGGTCCATGATGTTGTCCTCCGGCTCCCAGACTCTCTCCTCAGGCCCGAATCCCTTCCAATCGATATGGAAATAACGTTTCCCTCTGATTATCTTCATAGCCAAAACCTCCCTAACGGAAAAGACATCAGAGGTGTCAGCCACAGGAGCAGGAGGTGACACCTTTCGGGAAAATCTGTTCAGGATTACAGGCTTGAGCAAGGATACGTGGAAGGAGTTCGGGATCCGCATTGAGGCGGGTAGCCGGAGTTTGTAAGCCACCGTTTATTTTCTTCAGGACCACAAAGGGGCCATGGAAACGGGGACCCAGCTTATAACTGGGGATCTTTAAACGGACATATCTGAAGGAGAACCAAACTTTATCCACGGGAGCAAATGATGGAGGAGGTCTTCGGTATCTGCTCACTGCTTAGTCTGGGCGGAGGCCTGTTGCAAGGCCTGCCGCGTGTCACTCCAGATGGCCCTGAGGTCACCTGAGGGGCAGCCGGGGATGAAGACCATAAACCACAAAAAATGGAGAGGCCCCGGCAGAGTCAGAATCCAGAGAGTTATAAGAAAACTCCGCCCAGGATAACAAGCCGGACCAATCGTCTTGCCGAGCCGACACAAAAAGTAGTTCTCCAAGATCTGATTCACTCTTTCCACCTGCCCGTTCATCTGCGGATGGTAAGCAGAGGAGAAATCCAGGTTTACTCTAAACTGGGAACAAAGGGATTGCCAGAATCTGGACACAAACTGCACCCCCCGGTCAGATACGATGTGCCGAGGAAGGCCATGCAAGCGAAAGATGTGCAAGAAGAAGAGAGTCGCAAGATGAGGAGCGGAAGGCAGGCCGGGCAGCGGTACAAAGTGCACCATCTTAGAGAATCGATCTACGATGACCCAGATGACGGTATTACCAGCAGATGGTAGAAGGTCCGTAATGAAGTCCATGGCAATGTGGGACCACGGGTGATCAGGAATGGGTAGCGGTGTAAGCAATCCCGCAGGCCTGAGATGGGACGACTTGTTGCAGGCCCACGAGGAGCACTATTCAACAAAGTCCTTGACATCCTTGGCTAAGTCCGGCCACCAATAGTAGCGGGCAATGAGCTGCCCAGTCTTCCTAATCCACGGGTGACCGGCCACACGAGAACAATGACCCCAGTTCAAGATTCTTCTCCGAAGTGCAGGACGCACATAACTCTTGCGAGGAGGTAACTGTCGGAGATCCACCAGGGCTGCGGAGATCAGACGATCTGGTGGAATGATGTGACAAGGCGGTGACTCCTCACTCAAGATGTCCGAGGCCCACGACAGGGCATCAGCCTTGATGTTCTTCTCGGCAGGACGAAAGTGGATCACAAAATCAAACCGAGAGAAGAAAAGGGACTAACGGGCTTGCCGGGGGTTAAGGTGTTGGGCCGTCTGAAGGTTTGCAAGGTTCTTGTGATCAGAGTAGATGGTGATCGGATGGCGAGCCCCCTCCAGCAGATGATGCCACTCTTCAATGGCTAACTTAATGTCCAAAAGTTCGTGGTCACCAATGGTGTAGTTCTTCTCGGCTGGGGAGAACGTTTTTGAGAAGAAGCCGCAAGTGACGGTCTTGCCTTTGGGTTCCCGCTGGGAAAGCACCGCCCCTGCTCCCACCGACGATGCATCGACCTCTAGGAAGAAAGGCTTCTCGATGTCCGGGCGAGACAAGATAGGCGCAGAGGCAAACGCCGCCTTGAGCCGAGAGATCGCCTCTTCAGCCGCCTGTGGCCAATGCCTCGGATTGCCTGTCTTCGTCGTAAGGGCCACCATAGGGGCCACCAGTGTCGAAAAATGCGGGATGAACTAGTGGTAATAATTGCCGAACCCCAAGAATCGCTGGATAGCCCGGAGACCAAGAGGACGAGGCCACTTGAGGACAGCAGACAATTTAGCCGGGTCCATTTGAAGTCCCTTGGCAGAGATAATGTATCCAAGGAAGGGCAGGCTGGCTTGGTGAAATTGACACTTCTCCAACTTAGTGTACAAGTGATTCTTCCGAAGTCGGCCAAGGACCTGGCGCACATGGAGACGGTGGGACTTGGCATCTGGTGAAAAAAACAAAATATCATCCAGATACACGATGATGCAGGAATATAAGAGATCACGGAAAATCTAATTGACGAATCCCTGGAACACTGCAGGGGCATTGCAGAGGCTGAAAGGCATTACTAAATATTCAAAATGCCCGTCCCGGGTGTTAAAAGCCATCTTCCATTTGTCGCCTTCCCGGAAGCAGATAAGATTATAGGCCCCTCGCAAATCCAACTTAGAGAAGATTCTGGCCCCGCGTAGACGATCAAAGAGCTTGATGATCAGGGGCAGCGGGTAGTGAGTCTTCACCGTAATTTTATGAAGGCCTCCGTAATCTATGCAAGGACGCAGCGAGCCATCCATTTTCTCCTGAAGATGAAGCCTGCCCTTGCGGGGGAAGAGGACTTGCGGAGGAAGCCCTTCCTAAGATTCTCCTGTATATAGTCCGACATGGCCTGGGTTTCTGGCACTGACAGTGGATAGACCCTGCCCCGAAGAAGGCTAGTGCCGGGCAACAGATCTATTGGGCAGTCATATGCACGGTGAGGTGGCAAAGTCTCTGCCTGCTTTTCGGAGAAGATATCGGCAAAGTCCTAGTACTCAACCGGCAACCCTGGCGGCGAAACGGGGCGCACCAGGCGAGGTGCCAAAAGACGAGACTGGCAATCTTGTGCCTAGCGCGTGACTTTGCTCGTCTTCCAGTCCAAAATAGGAATATTGTGCCGCAACCACATCAAGCCCAACAGGACTGCCGACGAGGAGTGGGGCAGCATGTAGAACAAGATCCTCTCACAATGGAGTGCCCCTATGTGCATAGAAACTGGCTCCGTACGACAACGGATGGAATCACGCAGAATCTCGCCACTCATGGAGGAAATGACCAGGGGTTTCTCGAGGCGAACCACCAGAAGACGAAGTTTCGATACCAGGGCGGCATCCATGAAGTTCCCGGCCGAACCGGAATCCAGAAAGGCCGAAACTTGGACTTGCGTTCTGAAGTCAGATTTGCACCGGCATGGTGAGACGTGGAGAGGGACTACTCACACCTAGGGACGCCTCTCTCACGTGGCCTAGGTGCAAGCGTTTCCCAGACGCAGATGAAGCGGACAGTCTCGCCGAAAGTGCTCCGAACTAGCGCAATACAGGCATAGATTTTCTGCGCATCAGCGGGATAACTCCTGTTCCAAGAGGTGGACACAGTCAACTTGCATGGGCTCCTCGCCGGAAGACTGGGGAAGAGGCGGGGAGGCTTCTGGAACACTGGAGCTAAGTAAGGGGAAACCCGGGCCCGGGGCCCAAAGGGGCCGAGTCACATTCCTTTTTGGGAGCTCTTTTTTTTGGCCTTTTCGGTGAAGCGCACATCAAAAACGTGGGGGCCCAAAGGGATCAAATCAGCCCAGGGATCCCAGAAGACCCCTCGGGGCCCAAAGCAGTCCTTAAACCTCTGTTTGGAGGGGCCCCCTTCTTAAAGGGGGCGCACAGGCGGCCTCATTCCGGGTTTTCCCGGGGCCAGGGAAAACGGAACGGGAAATAGCATAGTCCCCAACCGAGAGTCCCCCCTTGACCCAATTTCCCGGATGCGGTCCCCCCGCGACAAAAAACAAAAAACGGAACTCCCCGAAGAAACCTGGGGGTCTCCCACCCCCCGGTTTCACCCTTGCCCTTTCAAAGGGGAGTCGCCCATCCCCAAAAAGCCTTTTTCCGGGAAAACCCAGACTGGGGCCCAAATGCCATTTTTTTTTGCCCATTTAGAGGGAAATTTGATCCCCAAATCACTTCCACGTGCATGGACCCACTGAGAAAATAAACCCCTGCAAAGCAAAAGGGTCTCCATGGGTTACTTTGAGGGAAGCGACAGCCCTTTGGTCCCAGGGAGGCGGGGAGAGACGGCAGGGAAAGGAACAGGTGGAAGGGGGTGGCGGGGGATTCCCGGGCAAAAGGGCGATAAGCTTTTTGCATTAAAATCCCCCGTCATTTTGATCTAACTTTTTTGTGCCTGTTGCGCCACCCTGCTTGGATTGCCTGGGCAATGATAAAAAAAAAAGATTTTCCACCCCAAGGAAATTTGGCAACCAGGGGGGATCCAGGGCCAAACCCAAATTTGTAACAACTGGGAAAGTGGATCCACTAAACCCGGGCCGCAAGCGGTTTTACAGCCCAAAACCAGAGGGGCCAAAAATTTTAAAAGTGGGCCCCCATTTTTTAAAACCAGGGGGCCCGTTTTGCAAGGGGGGTTGGATTTGGGCCGCGGGGGGTTTTCCCCCCCCCGGGCCCAAAAACCCCCTTTGATTGGTTTTGCTTGCGGAGGCGGCCGGGGTTGCAACGCATTTTAAAAAAAAAACGGTTTAGATGAAGTGGGATTTGGGGGGGTCAGGCCAGAAAACGGGTGGGCACAAAAAGGTTCAGATCAAAGGGACGTAAGCAGGGGGGTTCTGGTACACAGGAGCGACTAACCGAAAAAGACAAGGCTTCCTCTCATATTAAAGGGGGCGCTTTTTTGGGAATTCGGCAGGGTCCCTTAGGGAGGGGGAGCCCTTATAAGGTTCAGGGGGCCGGAAAAAAACCAATTCCCCGGCGTTTGGCCCTTTAAATCTGAGAAAGTCGGCGCGCGCCCCCCTAAGCAGGGGGGCCCGCGCGCACCCCCCGGGCCAGACAGGGGGCAGGGAACAGGAGCGTGGCGAGGAAAGTAGGGCGCCCGGGGGGAAAACGAGTGCACCCGTGGCCCCGTGCCCCAAATGGCACCCCTTGCCCCCGGGTCCCGTAAGGGGACACAGGGGGTAACCCGCCCTGAAACCCGGGGACGGGGGGGAGGCACCCACGCTCGGACAATATTTTGGCCCCGGTAGAAAATTTTTGGGTGTTTTTCTAATTTTTTTTTCCCCTGCATTATACTGTAGCATCCACAATAAACCTATTGGTTCTGAAAACAGTTATATTGCTTTTGCCCCAGTAACAAGTAAGTAAACATTAAGATGGTGCTGTACTATACAAAGAGCCATATGCTATCACTGTGCACATGGTTCAGAATTACAAGGAATAACCAATAGTTTAGTATTTTGTTGGAAAGCATTACTTATGTTCTTAAAGGGCCCTTTCTTTGGGTTAAAAAAGGAAAAAAAACACTAAAAATGCCTTGGAACAACGGGCAAAAAGGAACACGGGCCATAGGGTGTTAGGGGTTTTCTCCCTGTAACCCTGGCTACTAATTAAAAAAAAGCAATTGGTAATGCAAAAATTTATAGGAAAACGGCCAAGCAGGAAATTTTTAGACCCTTATCTCCTGTCTTTACAAAAAGTTTAAGATCTTTAGTTTTTCCAAATTATGTTTAAAAGGAAGGGCATCCATTAATAAATAAATAGCCCCTGAAACTCGGGCAGTCGTGCATTACTGTCAAAAACTTTTTATGACATGTCCCCCCGGTTTTTTAACTTTAACAAGATTTGCATGTAAAACTGTATTTCAGTTCAGAATATTTGCTACAACTAAGTTTGCTCTGGGAAAACAGAATCCAAAGCTCAGCCGTGCACAAAATCTGCCTCTGTCGGATTTCATTTGGGAAAAGTTTCCCCACCAGTGACCATTCTGCATCGAATGCAAATCTTGAAGACAAGCAAGGGAGCATAAAATTCTCCCTCATATTGACGAACTGACTTACAGTCTTCATTTCCCTTTCTTAATTGTCCAGGGCAGTGGAGAAGAGACAGCCTGACACGGTGTTTTCAGCCTTGCCGTCCGCTAAATGAATCATTTGACTTAAATTAATCAATTCATTAGGATTTAAATTCCCCTCTTCATGACAAGGCAAAGGAGGTTGCTTTAGAAGATTAAATACCAGGGAGATCCTGACATACATAATTTTAGTAATACAAAAACTGTTGATCATAAAAAAAAAAAAATGAAAATTTAAAAAATTTTAACATTTTTTATGAAAGGCCAAATGTCTCACTGGTTTGATATATACTTCTTTATTTGGAAAAACATAGGGGGCGGTTTTTTCCCAAAAAGAACCATAAATAGCTATTTAGCTCCCCTTTTGGGGCTCCTTATTTACAAAAGGGACGTGATATTACAAAAAAAGGGAACCCAGGTAAAAGGGCCAAAGTGTTTACATTTAAAGGTTTTCCCCAAGGAGTAAATTAAAATATTATTTTTATTGCATTTCTCTGATAGACAATGAAAAGCATAATCATTTTTCAGTTCGTTTCACTTGAAGTCAGACCGGACAAAAAACCTTTTTAAAAACCTAGGAAAAATACAACTTATAAAATTTCCCTTGCCCTCTCTTCTGGAAAAATTCAGATCCCTGGCCCTAACTTGACGCACACTGCCTGTGCCCTCCCCAGGAGTTGGAATGGGAAAAAAAACACTATTGCGCCAACACAACACCATAGTTATTAGGGTCTATTAGGGTGTATTTATATAAAATAATATATTGTGTATAAAAATACAAATACATACAAATAGCTATAAAGACAATTTTCTATACAAAACAAAACCCCTAAAAAAGGGTCAACAAAGTTACTACATAAAACCCCTAAACAAGCAGCAATTATTAACCTGCACTAACCAGTAAATCTAGACCAATGTTATCAATAATAACGCTATACAAAGACCAAATTATTCTGCCCCAAACAAGACCATAAACACCACCACTACTGACCCGAATAATACCGAAATAAATGTTTTTTTAAAAAAACCATTGTACTACTACCAAAAAAACTGCCCCTAAAATTGGGCCAAATAGGGGAAGGAAACCCGTTGTACTCATGCGTTTTTTTCAGACATAACCCGAAATTTTAAATTTATATCCTTTACTCCCCAGGTGAATTTTTTCTATGATTGGAGTCATTCATCCCTTTTCTTCTTTTTTCCATCTAGACTGCCAATATAACTTTTCCTTTGGGTCAAAACCCCTCCTTTATAATCTAACCACACTAATCTCTTAGAACCCCCCTTTTTCCAGCACTTTTCTATATGTGCCCCATTTCTGTGTAAACTTTGCATCAGGTATGGTTTAAAAGGGGAAAAGGGCCCTGGAGTAATTTGGTATTTGGGCCCGTTTTTTTTTGTTGCAAATAGGAGGGTAACACAATGGTGTGCAAGGGTCGGGAGCGAAGTCATAGGCCACAGACACAGTCTTTTTTTGGGGGAAAAAGAACACGCCCTCTGGAGACTGTGCTGCAGCTATGGCCCCGTTTCCCCCCAGGGCTATAAATTTTGGGAAACCTAAAGTCCGTCCCTAAAAACCCCAATTAAACCCCAGGGGGGACAGGAATAACTTTTAAGTCTTTTTATTTTTTTTTTTAGTGTTTTTAATTTTTCCCACATTAAAAATTTGGACTATTTTGGGAAAAAGTATTGACTTTAGTTTTTTTAATTAAAAAAGGGTTTAAAAAGGATGGGTTTTGGGTGTTTTTTTTCTTTTGTGTCTATGTTTATTTTTACATTTATTTCCCGTGGCAGTAATGGAGGCGTCTGACAGATGGCTCTTCTGTAATATCACTGAACCTTAATGTCAGCAACATTTTCTCTTTTTCACCCGGCATCACCCCCCGGTTTCCCCCATCTCTTCTCAGTAATACACAAGGATGCTGTCAGAAGAAAACAGCGGTGGCGAGGTAGACTGACATCTAATCATGGCTAGCACAAGGTATTCTGGTTTCCTAGGCAAATAAGGCATATAGTGCCCCCCTCATGGATAATTAAGCCCACTCCATACCGCCCCTCCCCCCCCTTTTTCATTGGGATAAGTGGCCCCCTTTCAGGGGCCCCTACCTTCCCCCACCCCCCTCATTCAAGCCCTGTCCGCCACTGCTGCTGCATTCAGCATTGCCATCAATTAAAATCCCCCACAAAAGTACCCCACTACCACCACTGCAAAAACCCCCCCCAAATTCCCCCACAAAGGATAATTAAACCCCAAGTGAAAATTAAGGTTTGGTTTGGGAAAAAGGGGTTTTTGGGGGAAAGGGGCCCCCAGATAAATTCAGGTTTTTTTTGGGGAAGAAGATGAAGGGGCCCATAGAAGTTTAACGGGATGGTGGATTCGCTGGACCCACCGCAACGTTGTGAAGCCCCCCAGGGAACTCCCCTAAATAGCCCCGGGTTTTCAAACCCAACCCGGCCCCCTAATTTGGGATTGGGCTTGCGCGGGGGTGAGGCTAAACCCGGTTAAATTTCCCCTGACGTTTACCCTTCTGCGATGGCGGGCCGGGTTTGGGGCGTTGGGACAGAAACGTAATCCAAAGGCGGGAGTCGGGGGCAGGCAGAAGGTCAGGCCAAGGGGGGCCCCAAAGGGTTCCCTGGCAGAGCCCGGCCCAAAAGGGCAGGCAGGGGGCAAACAGGCCCAAAGGGCAGGAAACAAACTTAAAAGGAAGGTACAAAGGATAAAAAAGACAGGAAATAGCGAACTCCCAGACTTGCTAAACCAAAACCAACGAACTGGCAAAGTGTGTTGCGGGGGTGTTCCTTAAAAAAGGACCCCGCCCCCCAGCAATAACCAAATTTAACTGGGGGGGCTGGGCCCCTTTAAAAACCGGACCAGGCCCTCACCCGCCCCAACCCTTTGGGCACGGCACATGAGCGGGCCCGGGCCGGGAAAAGACAGGGCCAAACGTTCAAACCCGGGGCGTGGATGGTAAGTTTCCGGGCCCGGGGGGCAGGGGGGGTGGTCCGCGGGCACCCGCGGGGACCCGCTCCCGGGGCCCCCCGGGGCAAAGGGGGGGGGCCGCAGGGCTAAGCGGTGGGCCCCCCGGGCCCCCATGACAAAAATGAGATAGATTAGGTGCTAAGAAGACATGGTTTCCTCTTCAAAGGATAAATATGGAGACAATAGCTTTAACGGTCTTGACAGACTTTAGTCATGCTACAATACTTCATTTTCACAGTTACAATTGTCTCACAACAAACAACACAAAAATTTTTTTCCCCTCTTCTTCTCTATCCTATGAGCCTGCAGATTTCACCTTCCCAATCAAGCAGAAGTAGCTTCTTTTCTTGTCAAGCTCGTACTCTACTTTGCAGTCCTCTACGCTCTATTGGTTGTCTCTCCGAACCTTCAAGTTTTGATCGGTCAAGGGTTGTCCATGTTTTGTGACTAACCAGTGTCCTCTGCCAGGGTTATTTTTCTAGCATATAGTATTGTCACTCTGCCTTAATCTTTCTTGTGCACTGTGTATTCTTCTCTCTCTCTCTCTTTCCCATGGCCTAATTAATATCTGTGAGTACTTCAGACCAGTAGAATGGGACAGCCTGCTCCTGGGCCTCACTATGCTAGCAAACTGGCAACTTCAAAATCTAACTCTTAACTCAACTAGCCTACTGCAAAACTGCTGTATATATCAGCCTGCAACTTTTCTCTGAACCCAATGTAACATGCGATAATGGCACCAGAAGCACCAATATCTTAAGTGTAGCAGCAATGTACAGTACATCTATCTATCTATCTATCTATCTACTTATTAAGGTGGAGAACATACAAACACATTTATGCTTATACGAAAGACCTCCGGTTTTGTGTTCACACCATTCTACAGGTTAGAGAATAAAGATTAAAATGCATCTGCTGGTCTTTGCCCCAAAAGAGGATATACAGACTTCAAAGAATTCAGAGTCCTCTGCTTAAAAGTCTATGGGACAAATGAAAATCTTTCGTAAGGCAAAAATATTTATAATTTAGAAAACAAAGAGCAACACTCCAAATATTTATTCGGCGAGAAAGGTCAGCCCACTGTGTGTTGACACATTAGAATAAAATCCAGGTCATCCCAAAACTCTCTGGTAGCCCAGCTTTTAGAATATCACAATAGTTAATAGAGTCTATTATTTCCTGTATTTATGCATTTTGAAAAGAACAATAATAACATCTATAAAACAACAATGCAAACTTTAGAATATATTGTGTCTTGTGTCCTTTAAAAACCAATAGTGGTTTCTAATAATTTGTTTGGGTCTAATGTATTGTAGTCTAACACTAGGAGAGCACCTGGTAAACTACAGAGATTAGAGATGAGCGAATTTCTCAAGAACTAGATTTGGCCGATTCACTGAATTTTTACCAAAAATTAGTTTCGTTCTGAATTTATTTGCAACGAATCGTGTTAAAAAACAGCTTTTTTCCTGGCTGCAGAGAGCCTTATGGTGCTGTAGAACATTGTGCCATGCAGAAATATGCATAGGAAGCGTGTTTCGGTATTGAAACAATGCTGTGACACACAGATGACTGGCGCCACTCTTAGAATCGCTTCACACTTAATATATCTGAGTCAAAACTGACCAAATAACGGAAGTGGGAACACAGCCTGAAGGGGTAATGTCAGCACCAGCTAGAAAGAATATTGCTCTCTGCGCCAAAGAGTTACTTTTTCACTTATAAGGTGAAACACCTTTAAAACACAGCTTGTGTATTTGTCATATATGCACATCTCCATTACAGGCAGGTTATTATTTTGGGATATTGTTCTCTGGGCTCAACAGTAAATTTGAAATACAGCTTGTGTGTCACATCAAGGGAGATACGGTGAGCCCTAACTGGAACCCAGCCCACTGTCTCTGCCTACTTGACGAGCTTCCCTAGGCGGCAGCCACCAATTGGGCGACAGTCCGGGTCAATAACAGATCAGTAACATCAGGCCAAGAATCAGAATAGGAGAGAGAAACCAGTAAATGCGCCAGGGGTCAGAAACATGAACAGGAGCGAGGTACAGAATCAATGCACATGACGAGGTCAGAAAACAAGCGGAGGTCTGGTACACGAAGAAGGCAAATGTACAACAAGCACAGGTAACTAAGGCAGCCAGGAAAATATCATAGGTGCAGTTTAAATGTGGTTCCCGGATACCGTCCCTGTAGCTGATTGGAGCCTTCGGGCCCTCCTATTGGCTGCTGCAACATACCCTCTGTCCAGAGTGGCTGGGCCTCTGTCACTCACACAGTTTCCAGCTGAATGTCTATCAGGGAGGGGGTCGCAAATCAGCTGCTGCAGACTGTTGCTCCCTGCAGGCTGAATGCTGCCTAGCCCTGACATTGTGTATATGTAATATACATGCATCTCCATTTCAGGCAGGTTATTATTTTTGAGATATTGTTCTCTGAGCCAAACAGTAAATTTGTGACACTTATTTGTCTAAAAAAACCTTTGAAATACAGCTTGTGTATTTGTCATATACACACATCTCCATTACAGGCAGGTTATTATTTTGAGATATTGCTATCTAGGCCAAACAGTAAATTTGTGACACTTATTTGTCTAAAAAAAACCTTTGAAATACAGCTCGTGTTTTTGTCATGTACACACATCTACATTAAACAGAGTTTGTTTTATTGTAAACTTTTGATCAAACAGTATGTCAGACAGAGAGGTGACAGGTCCTTCACATGGGAGGGGCAGTGACACAAATGTTCCCGGAGCAGGCACAGGTCGCAGCACAGTAAAAGGACGTCACATCAGGGGTCACTCGGTGAGCCAAGAGCTACCGGTGTCATCTAGCGGCCGTGTGTTGACCACCAAGCCAACAGTACTTGAATGGTTGAATTGGTCCTTCACTTCCTCCCAGATAACATCTGACAACCTCAGCCAAGAGTAGGTGGGTTCGTCAGACACAAACCTTATTTGGCATGGCCCGGGAGCAGGTCAAGGGCCCACACCTGTCCTCAACCCGCCTCTGTCCCATTCGGTTCCCTCAGCCAGAGAACTACTATGTGGTCTGGGCTCTGCGCCACTACCCAGCAAGGACAAACTATTTGAGGACAGTCAGCAGCTCCTGGGCAGCAAAGAGGTGGGGCAGACCTCCACTGATTCTTGCAGTAGGTGGACAAGTAGTGATGAGGGAAGTGGCATGGAGGGTTGTGTTGCGAGCGGTCAGACTGCTGAGGAGGACAGTGGTGATGGGCAAACACTAATCGATGACGATGTAGCCAAACACACCTGGGAGCAGGGTGAAGCAAGGACTTCAACATCATCATAGGGAGAAGAGGGCGGCAGGTTGCGCGTCAGGCAGCGGCCCAACCAGCAAGGCCGTTGTGTGGCCGGGAGTCAGCAGGGTGGCAGCAGTGCGAGGTCAGGAGCCAAAAGGTCACGGGGTAGACCACCTGCTTTGCAAGTCCCTTCCGGCCCAGAAAGTGGCGGCGCAAGGGCTCACCGAGGTAGCGGCAGTAGCAGTTAGTCAGTGCGGAGCTTTGGTGGTAAAATCACCTACTTGGCGGTGTGGCAATGTTTTGTCAAGACACCGGAGGAGGCGAACATGGGTATATGTAGAATTTGTGGGCAGAAAGTGAAGCGTGGCCAGGGAACTAATGTTGGCACTACGGCCCTGCGGCAACATATGCAGCATCACCAGTGGCCTGGTAGAAACGTGTCTCAGATGTGGTGGTCCATCCTGCTGCAGCAACAGTAGATGCTCCTGCTCCATCCTGCTGCAGCAACAGCAGATGCTCCTGGTCCAGATCCTCCTGATCCTCGACACTTATCACACCAGCAGAAGCGATTGCCAAGAGACAGCAGTATGCATCCATCCATCCTATGGCGCAGAAGCTGACCGTGCTCCTGCCCAAGTTGGTGGTACTGCAGTCCCTCACTTTTCAAGTGGTGGGTACAACAGCAGGAGACTTAACCAAATCAGAGTGTTCCTTCATTACCTGGCCCATGTGGAACCCCCTACTCAGTTGCCTGATAGATTCTCAGGTAACAGGAGGACCTTTTTGACATTTAGGGAATGATGTCGCCTGTATTTTAGGCTCCACCCACATACCTCAGGCATGTTCGTCTAGTCAGATGTTTTAGAGAGAGATGTCGGGAAAAGGATCCTTCCCCGTTGGTCCACCCCACTGTCACCTCTACACCTGCTGTTTCTGATGTAAACCCTGAGGAGCCAATGCAAGTGGGGGCTTCTTCCATGGCTTCTGCTTGTGACCGTGGAACTTCCCGTCGTATCCAGGGATTGTGCTTTTACTGTGGTGCAGATGGACACGTCATCCAGGAGTGCTCCAAGAGGAAGACCAGGCCGGAAAACTCCAGCTCCTGGTTGATTTTCAAGAAGGTCACCTAGGCGAACAGGTATTTCCTATTGTATCCAAAAAGTTGCTGCACCCAGTTGGATCAGCTTCCAATTTTGTAGACGCATCCTTTATCAAACATTTGGGCCGCCCTTGGAGACCTCTATCTGATTCCCTACAGGTTGTGGCAATTAACTCTATCCAACATAGTACGCCTGAGCTTGAGATGTTGGTAGGATCTATACATACTGAAACATGTATTCTATTAATCATGGAGGGGCTGCCCGCTGATGTGGTTTTGGGGCTGCCCTAGCTTCAAAAACACAACCCGGTGCTTAGCTGGAATTCAGGAGAATTAATCAAGTGGGGACAACAGTGCTTTGACAGATGTCTCCCTATCACACTGGGCAACACAGAGGTGGTGCAGATTATTATTTTTATTCGTGACTTTGCTGAAGTATTTTCTCAGAAACAGTTGGAGATACTATCCCCTTATAGATCGTATGACTGTGCCATTGACCTTTTACCTGGTATTAGTTTTCCTAAGGGTAGGATATATAATCTGTCAGGTCCAGAGAGACTGGCTATAAAGCAGTATATTGTGGAAAGCCTACAGAAGGGGCATATCCAACCTTCTATGTCCCTTATGGGTGTAGGGTTTTTCTTTGTGGGAAAAAAAGATGGAGGCCTCCGTCCATGGATAGATTACCATGAACTAATTAAGATAACAGTAATAAAACCAATACCCCTTACCGTTGAGTCCAGATCTGTTCAATCAAATCCTAGGGGCGCAGGGGTGTTCCAAGCTGGACCTGAGATGGGCATATAACCTCATTCGTATCCGAGAAGGGGATGAGTGGAAAACCGCGTTTAATACTCCTAAGGGTCATTTTGAATATGTGGTAATGCTGTTTGGGTTGTGTCATGCTCCCGCTGTCTTCCAGGAACTGGTTAATGATGTCTTCCGACTGACTGACTGACATGACTAACAAAAGGGTGAAGTGCAATAATTGGCTACCTGAGGCTGTAGAGGCATTCAAGAAACGTAAGCAGTGTTTTGTATCAGCTCCTGTGTTGATTTAAGCAGATCATAATAAACCCTTTGTTGTCGAGGTTGATGCTTCTGAGTATGGTGCTGGGACTGTACTGTCTCAGGGATCCGCTACCATGACTAACCTTCACCCTTGTGCCATCTTTTCACGTAAATTTTCCTTGGCTCAAAGGAATTATGATGTTGGGAATCGGGAGTTGTTGGCTATTAAGTGGGCCTTCAAGGAATGGCGCCACTTCCTCAAAGGTGCCCAACATCAAGTCACGGTCCTTACAGATCATAAGAACCTCACGTTTTTAGAGAGTGCTAAAAGGTTGAATCCACATCCGGCACGTTGGGCATTATTTTTTATGTGCTTTAACTTTGTTGTTACCTACAGACCTGGTTCTAAGAATGTTAAAGCTGATTTGCTGTCTAGAAGCTTCTGTACCAGCCTTGCATACCAGGGGGATCCGGTACCGATTGTTGTCTCAGCTATTTCCCCTGATTTTACCACCGAGATTAAGACCCACCAGGATATGAGACCTGCTAATTGTCCTGTTTCGAAGGTCTTTGTCACCACCCAGTTTTGGCTACAATTATTAAAAGAATTTCATGATTCTGTATTATCTGGCCATCCTGGAGTGTCTGGCACAAAAAGACTGATTTCTCATATTTACTGGTGGCCGTCATTGTCTCATGATGTTGAGGCCTATGTGGCATCTTGTGAAGTCTGCGCTCGGGCAAAGGCTCCCAGAACTCATACTCCTGGCGAACTTTGCCCTCTACCTATACCTGAACATCCATGGACCCACATCTCCATGGATTTTATGACAGACCTTCGTATTTCAGAGGGCACAACGGTTATTTGGGTGGTGGCGGACCGTTTCAATAAGATGTGCCATCTTGTTTCTTTAAGGGGGCTACCATCGTCCAAAAAACTTGCTGCACTTTTTATCAAACACATTGTCAAACTAAATGGTTTACTGAAGAATATTGTTTCTGACAGAGGGGTTCAGTTCATTTCTTGATTTTGGAGAGCCCTTTGCAAGGCTCTGGGTATCACCCTGTCCTTCTCCTCTGCCTTCCACCCAGAGACTAATGAGCAGATAGAGAGGGTAAACCAAATGGTAACACAAAAGCTCCGTTATTATGTCTCTGATTTGCAGGCAGATTGGGTAAAGTACTTACCTTTGACAGAATCTGCCATTAACAATCAGGATAGTAGCACGTCTGGTACCTCACCATTTTATGGCAACTATGGTTTTCACCCAAGACATGCGTCATTTTCCAGTGCTACTTCTGATCACAGCAGGGTGGATGTTATCCTTAAAGATCTGTGCACAGTCTGGGCCCAAGTTCAGAAGAATTTGGTTAATACCCAGAATATCCAGAAGAGAAATTTCGGTAAACGGCGTCTTTGTTCCAGAGGGTTTGCTGTTGGGAATAAAGTATGGTTGTCCACCCAAAATCTGCGATTAAAGATTCCTTCTGGTAAACTCGTGCCGCGATTTGTAGGTCCATATGTGGTTCTGGAGGTGGTTAATCTGGTGGCATATCGTTTGAAATTACCCTCTTCTCTCCGTATATACAGCGTGTTTCATCGTTCACTTCTTAAGAGGTACATTCAGCCTGTGACTCCTCCCTCTAGACCTCCTCCTCCAGTTTGTATAGAGAGGGAGTTAGAATATGAAGTCGCCCGAATCTTGGATTCCTGTAAAGTCCAAGGGTCACTGCAGTATCTGGTCCACTGGAAGGGTTATGGTCCTGAGGAGGGATCATGGGTTCCGGCTAAATCCATCCATGCCGATCACCTGGTAAAGGAATTTTATGAGTCTCACCCAGACAAAACTAGACCAGGGAAGGGTCCAGTGGCCCCTCCTAAAAGAGGGGGTACTGTCAGGGCTAGGCAGCATTCAGCCTGCAGGGAGCAACAGTCTTTATCAGGTGATTTGCGACCCCAACGTGACAGATATTCTGCTGGAAGCTGTGTGAGTGACAGAAGCCCAGCCACTCTGGACAGAGGGCATGTTGCAGCAGCCAATGGGAGGGCCCGGAGGCCACTCCAATCAGCTACAGGGGCGGAAACCACATTTAAACTCCCTGCAGGCTGAGTGCTACACCTGTGATATTTTCCTGGCTGCCTCAGTTACCTGTGCTTGTTGTTCGTTTGCCTTTTTTATGTACCAGACCTCCGCTTGTTTTCTGACCTCGTCCTGCGCATTGATTCTGTACCTCGCTCCTGTTCATGTTTCTGACCCCTGGCGTGTTTACTGGTTTCTCTCTCTTGTTCTGATTCTTGGCCTGACGTTACTGATCTGTTATTGACCCGGACTATTTAACACGTCGTCCTCCTGAGGCCCAGCACTTAAGCAGCGCAGGGACTGTCCCTCAGTTGGTGTCTGCCGCCTAGCGCAGCTCGTCAAGTAGGCAGGGACAGTGGCTGGGTTCCAGTTAGGGCTCACTGTATCTCCCTTGACGTGACAACATGCAAATATTCCACTTACTTGTCATCTCTGTTTTGGATCAACTCCTGTTTCTTTTTGGCTTTAGCAATAATGATGGATTATTGACCGATTGAAAGTGGACACTGAAGGATCAAAGGAAGGGCAACATGATCAGTGATGTCAAAGCAAAATTACTGCCGACACCCTCTCCACTCTTTCAGGGGGGCTCACATGTATCAGCGTTTAACAGAACAGGTTCTGTCATAATCTGTGGAATCATCTGATGTCGGTGTAAAAGGCGTGCACTCTTTGACGCTATAATGGGATCTTGGCCCTCAGCTCGGTTCTTTCTAGCTGGTGCTGACATGACCCTGTCAGGCTGCATTCCCACTTCAGTTATTTGGTCAGTTTTGACCCCGTAACTGCCCAGATAAGTGAAGTGTGAAGATTCTAAGAGCGGCGCCTGTCATTTGCGTGTCATATTAAATTACAGCATTGTTTCTATATCAAACTACGCCCCCTCTGCATATTTCTGCATGGCAAAATGTTCTACAACACCATAAGGCTCTCTGCAGCCAGGAGATAGCTGTTTTTTAACGCGATTCAATTTTTGAGAAATTTGCTCATTTCTATATATGACAAATACACAAGCTGTATTTCAAAGGTGTTTCACATTATAAGTGAAAAAAGTAACTCTTTGGTGCAGAGAGCAATATCCCAAAAGACTGAACTGGCTGTAATGCAGATGTGTGTAAATGAGAAATACACTTACTGTATTTCAAATATAGTTCACAACAATAAGTGAAAAAGTAACTCTTTGGCACAGAGAGCAATATCCCAAAAGACTGAACTGGCTGCAATGAAGATGTATGTATGTGAGAAATATAGACACTGTATTCCAAAGATAGTTCATCACAATCAGTGAAAAAAGTAACTCTTTAGCACAGAGAGCAATATTCCAAAATAAAAAATGCTGGTTCAGAAGCATATGTGTATATGACACACACAATGTGTAGTTGAAAGGTATTTCACCCCAGTAACTATAAAATCAGAAGTATTTGGCACAGAGTGCAATCTAGTGCTGCTGCAGAGAGATCCATGTACATAAGAGACACAGTGGCAAGTGGCAGAATATAAAATGGCTGGCATATTTATAGGGCTGTGACATCACAGAATCTGGCCAGCTGTTGATTGGCTGCATCTCTGCATGTTATGGCATTGAGGGTATTCCTTTCTTTCTCCCATAGTTCTTTGCCCCATGTCACGACATGTGCTCGTGGCCATTTTAGAAAAAAAAAAAACATTCGTTACCATGAATAGCCAGTAAATTCAGCTTTGTTTAGAATTTCCTAAAATTCTAAACGAATTCACTTCGTTAGAATCGATTTGTTCATCCCTAACAGAGATAGATAGAAAGTTCTTTGATGATTTTAATAAACTGCAGCTGGAGTGCAGAAGGATTTGCTGCTGATTTCCCAACAATATGCCATGGAAGGTTAATAAAGTGATTTTCTCCTTTAACAACCTTCTTGTTTTATCTGGAACATGAGGTAGACATTAATAATTTAATAAAACAGACTTTCACTTCTTCATAGTATGCTTTCCATCACACGTTTATACATGCGTAGTATAACATTTTTATCTTGGGATACAAATATTGTTTTGGGCTATGAATATGTTAAAGTAGTGCAATTCCCTGTCTAGCATCTGTAGAAGTTTTGTGCCTGTAAATCTACCAAATAAAAGAAGCAAATTCTGGATGGAACTATACTTGAGAAGAATCCTTTGGACAGGAATGTATTTGTCACCAGACCATTTCAGATTAGCAAACAGTAAATTTTCTACAACAAATCCATATTTTTCATTAATGTTAGCAATTGATATATTTATGTGAGTGAGTGGATATCCAGAGGAAAAGGAGTGTGCTAAGGCATTCATCAAGCATACCATGTCTCCAATAGGTTCCTCATACATGAATGTAATGTGAGTGTCATTCTACAGAAAATCTGTGGAAAGAAAAAATAAATACTTCGTTGTATATCATACCATATACCATAAACCAAAGGTGTCATGTATATCACTTCCTGTGCAATTACATTAGGAAAACAAATCCTTCATTATATAGGCAACATCCGAAGAGGACAATAGCATTTTAAGACACATGAGGAAGGACCACAAAGACAGTACCAAAGGCATTCGTTTTCAGGTGAATGAAGTTATGCACTTCTTAAGTAGGGCAGGTGATTTAAATAGGATTTTCATGCAGAAAGTATACATATAAATGTACAATGAGAGACCCCTGCAAATAAACTCAAAATCAAATCTTATATACAGTATATGCTTCATATAAGGGAGCTTTCACACAGTGCATTTTTTTGGCTCGTTTTTGATATGTTTTTGGATGCGTTTTTTGTGCAGAAATGTACAGCATTAATTGCTGTGCCTTTCTGCACAAAAAAACGCATCCGAAAAATGCATCAAAAAGCAGGTGCGTTTTTTATGCGTTTTTCGGATGTGTTCTTTGTGCAGAAAGGCACAGCAATTAATGCTGTACATTTCTAAACAAAAAAAAAACATCCAAAAATGCGTAAAAAATGCACCTGCGTGAGAAAGCACCCTGGGAAAATGATTCTGAGGCTTATCCCGGGCCGTTGCTTGGGGGGGGGGTGGGGGGGCCGATTGCCCGGGGTGTTTTATAACAGTCGCACAGAGCCAGCAACTGCCAGTACAGGGAGGAGTCCTGATTCCTCCCCTGTATCAGCGTAGCAGGGGGCGCACAGTTTTCACCGCGCCCCCTGCAACACTGGGTTTCCTCGGTCGGCAGCTCTGCCACCGAGGAGATCCCTGGGAGCTGCATGACAGTGTAAGCAGCATGATGACGTCACGCTGCTTACACCGCTCAGCAGCTCCGGACAGGGACACGCGGACCGAGGTGAGTAATTTTTTTTAATTTTATGATTACTTACAGGGGGGCATCACTGGCTACAAGGGGGGCATCCCTTACTACAGGGGCATCACTGGCTACAGGGGCGGCATGTCACTGGCTACAGGGGGCATCAACTGGCTACAGGGGGCACACTGGCTACAGGGGGCATCAATGGTTACAGGGGGCATCAACTGGGTACAGGGGCATAAACTGGCTACTGGGGGCATCTACTGGCTACAGGGTCATAATTGGCTACAGGTGGGCATCATTGGCTACAAGTGGGCATCACTGGCTACAGGAGTGCATCACTGGCTACAGGGGCATCACTACTGGGGCTCACAGGTAAGGAGGTATCTACTGGCTACAGGGGCATCACTGGCTACAAGGGGGCATCACTGGCTAAAAGGGGCATCACTGGCTACAGGGGCATCACTGGCTACAGAGGGGCATCACTGGCTACGTGGGGCATCACTGGCTACAGGGGGGCATCACTGGCTACAGGGGGTATCTACTGGCTACAGAGGGTCATCACTGGCTGCAGGGGCCATCACTGGCTACAAGGGGCATCTACTGGCCACAGAGGGCATCTACTGACCACAGCGGAGCATCACCTGGCTACAGGTGGGAATCACCTGGCCACAGGGAGGCACTATTGGCTACAGAGGGGCATCACTGGCTACAAGTGCCATCACTGGCTACAGGGCCATCACTGGCTACAAGGGGCATTTACTGGCCACATGGGTCATCTTCTGGCCACAGGGGTATCACCTGGCTACAGCGGGGCATCACCTGGCTACGGGGGTATTATTGGCTACAGGGGGGCATCAACTGGCTATAGAGTGCTACTAACTGGCTATAGGGGGCTACTACGTGGCTACAGGGGGCATATTACATGCCTACTGTATGAGGTGCTATAGATGGGGAGTTTGTATAGAGATAGGAATTGGTAGAGAAGTGCTGATAAATTGAGGAGTCATAAGATATTTGTTTTGGAAATTTTACAGTGAAGAGTCGGGAGTAGTCATCATGGCGTCTGGGACAGATGGAGAAGAAGAAGACGAGAAAGAGACCAACTCTTTAGAGACGTCCCCTGTGAGTCACTAGATATAACTTTACTGTAATCATTTGTATATGTCTGCAGAGCCTTTGTACAGAGGGTATCCATCATTGTATGGTCACTGTACGCTGGTAATATTGGTTGAAATATAATGGTTTATATTCAGTAATGGTCAGTTTGTATTATTTAGTCACTATATGGTGGTGATATGTGTTCATGGTGTGGTGGTATTATTCAGTCACTGTGTGCTGGTGATATGTGGTCTTAGTGGTCTTGGGATTCTGGTTGGTGTAGCAGTGTTATTTGGTAACTGTATGACTATTATTTAGTATTTTTATATGTAGCAGATTGTGGTAAAGCTTTTTGTATATTTTGGCTTTGGTTTATGGTGATGCAATGTGGCGCCATATGTTACGGGGGTTGGAGTGGGGCGAAATTTCTTCACCTCGCCCTGAGTGAAATTTAGCCTAGGAACGGCCCTGGGCCTAACAACATATGACTGTGACTGTACTCATGTTTGTGCTGTAAGATGCATATAATGGTACTTAAAGGTATAGTCTCACCCCAATGATTATCTTTAAAAATGGAAGCAAAGTTAAAGATTATTACCAAGTACATTGCTGTTCTGATTTTGCTTCCTTTCCGAGCTAGAGCAGTTCTTATTTCTTGTCTGTGTACACAAGCTTTCATAGGTTACTGATCCCCTCTCTCTGCTTTAGAAGCCCTTGCTAGGATGGTGAAGTCACTCCCTGGTGTGTCTTATCAGCAGCACAGGAGTTGGTTTATCTTTCTTGCTGACAAACTTTAACCCTGTAGAGCTCTGTAGCCCTGTGTTCTGCTGTTAATGGCGGGATGGACTTGGCTGTGGGTTACTCCCAGGTCACTACCTCTGACATGACTACTCGTGGCAACAGCTGAGCCCAGGAGTGGAACCAAGGAGGAAGGCAACAGGCAAGAGGTTAACAGCATGGGTGCGGCAGATACAGCAGCAGACAACAAGCACAAGTCAGGATCAGCAAAGACATAAACAATCTGGGCCAGAGTATGGTGGCAAACCACTGGAGCACAAATAATGTGCAGGCCCTTTAAGAATTAAAGAATCAGAGCACTCGACTTAGGGAGGAACTGTGCACTCACCGGGTGCCAGAAGCAGTGGGAAGCAGAGCAGTAGCGTGGAGCGGTAAGTAAGTACTGGCAGGGTGTTTAGTACAGGGAACGTCGACATAGTGGGGATCGTGGCAGACTTTGTGAAAGTACCCCTCCTTTAAACTACCTCTTCTTCCAGGACCGCTGAATCCTCTGGGTGGAGAGTGCGGCAACGACATCTTCTTTGGTCTCCTAAGAACTTTCTTCAGACCAGATGTCTTGCCAGTCCCGGGAAAGTCCTTGGACTTGGGCGTCCACAGCTCGAACAGCAGAGGGAGTTGGCAGGGGAAGAAGCGGGTGAGAGTGTAGGTCGGCAGCGGTGGGAGAGGACAACTTGAGACTACAATCCTTACGCCGGTTGCTTTTGATGTAGGCTGATATGGTCTGGGTTTCAGGTAAAGCAGAGGATGCGTACTGCCAGGAAAGGAGGCCATAGAGCAGTCATAAGACTGATGAGATAGCAAGAGTGGCATTACTGGCCCCAATGGATGAACCCATTTTCCAGTCCAATGCAGGAGCATGCCGCTGTAACCAATGAAGACCCAGAAGAACACTTGCAGTGAAGCTAGGAATTACATAAAATGAGATCTTCTCCTTGTGGGACATACCAACCTGAAGTGTTAGCTTTTTGGTGCAGTACAAAATTGAATCTTTTAAGATTTTCCCATTGATGAAGGAAACTCACAGAGGCCTTTCTCGAAGAAAGACCGGTAGAGGGAACCTGGAGACCATGGACGAATGAATTACATTTTCTGTGGAACCAGAATCCAAGATGACAGCAGAGATTTGAAAATTGAGGCCAGATGTGGTACTAAGGATGGCTGAAGTGGTCAGATGTGGAACAGATGCATCTTCACATAGGCTTGTCTCTCCCACAAGACCAAGGCGTTGGGGATTCCTTTGCATAGTCGGGCAAACTGGGCAGTTTTTCAAGAAATGTTTAGCACTGCCAAAGTATAGGCACAAGTTCAGACTGCACCTGCGGGTGTGTTCCATCTCCGTTAGATGAGCACTGTCCACCTGCATAGGTTCATCAAGATAAAATGTAGATGGTGGGAGTGGAGGAATTTAGAAACAAGGAAGACTGTGAGGCTGGGAGGGCTCTAGCTGCTGGTGATGCTCTAATTCTCTCAGAAAAAACCAGACATCAGTTCTGGTAGCTAGAGCGTTGAGGTCGTCCATAGTAGTTGGTAGGTCACGACCAGCCAGCTCGTCCTTCATTCGCCTAGCGAGGTCTTCCCAAAACACTACTACAAGGGCCTTATTATTCCAGGCTAGCTCAGAGGCCAATGTGTGGAACTCAAAGGCATATTGTGGAATTGCCTTGCCTGCAGCAGAGCAGCAAAGAAGAAGCAGAGGAGTTATGCCCAGCTTCTTTAAAAACTTCACAAAATGATCTCAAAAATTCCTGTAGATTCACCATCAAGGGATCTCATTGCTCCCAAAGAAGAGTGTGGCTTAAACTGAGTGCAAACTAATAATGAAATCCATCTGGGCTCTATCCAATGGGAACAGATGTGGTAAAACCTCAAAGTGTATCATACACTGGTTCAAAAATCAGCAGCATTTCTTCGGATTGCTGTGACAATGGGATGGTAGTGGCAGATGCAGAGCAAGAGTGGCAACCACAACAGGAGGCAGAGCAACAGCAGGTGCTGCTTCGAGGAGGCAGGATGCGATAGGTTGTATCATCTCGGAAAGTTGCTGTTGTTGGACTCCTAAACGTGTCCTGTGATGTGCAGGAGGTCTGACAAGGGGACCTCCGTATGATCCATGGCTAGATTGTACTGTAACGGAGAGGAATGCAGATGTGGATCCTCTGGGTCACCATGAGTGACAACACTAACCCTGCTAGGGAGCGGAGTCTAAGGAGCCCTCCAGGATTCCGCCCACGCCTTGCTGGTTGCTACCCCTGACGTGGCTATTCGTGGTGACAGTCGAGCCCAGGAGTGCAACCAAGAAGGCAGACAGGAGGAAAGAGGTTAACAGAACGGGTGTGGCAGTCACAGCATCAGACAACAAGCACAAGTCAGTTTCAGCAAAGACACCAACAATCTAGCCCAGAGCAACAGAAAGAAGTTCCTTAAGAGTAGGGACCATGGCAAATGTCATAACAACATATTTACATTACAGTCCTTCTCATCGTCGCTCCCAAAATACTTTAATCTCTTTAATAAACTGTGTCAATAAAAAAAGGCCAAAATATGACAATCAATTTACTTTATTGAGAAATCTTAAAATGTTCATGCTGTGAATTAAATTGGATAATAAAACATTTGCTCCCCCAATTAGAGAGTGCTACCCAAATGGCAGGTTTACTCCCAAGGTATACAAAATGAACTACTTAAATCATATAAATAAACTACAATTCATACACAGTAAACAAGACATAACAAATAGTAAAAATCCTGGACATATATCGTGATTGTATGAAATAAAAATAATATACCTGACCTAAAGAGTGGACAATATGGAGCCCGGGATGATAAAACAACAGAGGAAAAAGGGAAGGTATTGAGGTTTGCACTTCCTCAGGGGGTGAATAAGTTTGGGTATGTGTCTAATTACTTCTTGTGTTGATTAGTTTCTATATACATTTGATCTCTATTTGCTTTACTACACACTTTCCATTTACCATTTATTATTTCCCCGTTTTCAATGCTCAGTACGTGATTACACAATAATACAACAGAGGAATGGTGATGGTGTTGGCACTGATGATCTATCCATCAATCCATCAACAATCTGGAATTTTACTGTTCCTCGTTCTGATCTCAAAAACATTGCAAAGAAAACAATGACATCTGCAATCTGCTTGTCAGAAGCCATCTTCGCCTTTCTTTTTGCATTAGTTTTATTGAGTGGCTCATCCTCCTCCATGTCCAAAACCTAACACTGTGGAAAACATTTAAGCCATTTTTAAATGGAGTTTTTAGAAAAATCTGTCGTAGCATCACTTTGTATGCTTCAGATTTTGACATGGTATTGATTTAGATTAGCTTAATCCAATGGGGTCAATCTGAATCCAGGCAAACATGAACGTAGATAAGGAACATGTCACTTGTTTTATTCCAAGACACCGAGTGTTAACTTTAGCACAAATTCCCATTAAAACAATGGGATGCAGATGTCATATGATATTTACACAGATTCTGACAAATAATTTGTATCAGAATCTAAGTTTAAAAAAAACTGTATGTGAAAAATGCTTTAGTTTACAGTACATATTTATTTCATGTTGTTTCCAGGGACCATTCTTTTTTTCTCTTTAATTCTGTGCATACAATCTACTTTTCAAATCAATGTTTCCCTCTTGTAAACTACTTTACATAAATAGATAAATATTCAATTTTAATAAGGCGCTCAAAATAAATGACATTGATTTTCCATTATACAAGCTTTAGTTAAAAAGAATTAATCATGACAAGTCTGATATTATACATTCTGCATTAATGAGATTATTTTACATCTTCTGACAATCAAATCTGGGTTGCTTTGAGCACAAACTATCTGTGCACTTAGGACAACATGTATGATCTAGGCCAGGTGTCCTCAAACTTTTTAAACCGGGGGCCAGTTCACAGTCCCTCAGACAACTGGAGGGCCGGAATATAGTTTTTAAAAAAAGTTTTACTTTGTGGGTCGATACAATTACGGTGATACCAAATTTATTATTGGCCCAGCAGGTATAGGTAGATTTAGGTGGCCCAGCAGGTGTAGGTAGATTTAGGTGGCCCAGCAGGTGTAGGTAGATTTAGGTCCCCCAGCAGGTATAGGTAGATTTAGGTCCCCCAGCAGGTGTAGGTAGATTTAGGTGGCCCAGCAGGTGTAGGTAGATTTAGGTGGCCCAGCAGGTGTAGGTAGATTTAGGTGGCCCAGCAGGTATAGGTAGATTTAGGTCCCCCAGCAGGTATAGGTAGATTTAGGTGGCCCAGCAGGTGTAGGTAGATTTAGGTGGCCCAGCAGGTACAGGTAGATTTAGGTGGCCCAGCAAGTGTAGGTAGATTTAGGTGGCCCAGCAGGTACAGGTAGATTTAGGTGGCCCAGCAGGTGTAGGTAGATTTAGGTGGCCCAGCAGGTGTAGGTAGATTTAGGTGGCCCAGCAGGTACAGGTAGCTTTAAGTGGCCCAGCAGGTATAGGTAGATTTAGGTGGCCCTGCAGGTATCGGTATCGACTTAGGACCCTAACGATCGGCGGCAGTGGATAGCGGCATCGCCTGGGAATAATGTGGGTGGGGGACACTCTGCAGCGGACGGGAGGTGCCTGAGGGCGGACACTTACAATATATGGGGGGGTGCCGGGTTAGTGGTGGAGGGCGGGCTCTCTGCAATGATTACATTGCTGAATGTCCGCCCTCTGCCATTCACAGGCACCTCCCATATATTGTAAGTTTCCGCCCTCAGGCACCTCCCATCCGCTGCAGAGTGTCCGCCCCTTGAACTTGGCCCCTGCTATTGTGCTGCTCGCGATGGCTTTCATGTTACCTGTCACCGCCCATGGCATCTCCCGTCCGATGGGAGGTGCTGTGGCCGGTAACGAGTGAGATGAGGCATCGCAAGCAGCGTGAAAGCAGGGGCCAGCTTATAGAGAGTGCAACAGTAACTCAGTAACTCAGAGGGTTGCAACCGCTGGTGTCTTGCTAAATGTCAGCGATCGGCAGCGGTGGCAGATGGCAGCGGCAGACCGGATAAAAATCCTTGGTGGCCCGCATGTGGCCCGCCAACCGTAGTTTGAGGACCCCTGATCTAGGTGCATAGAGGCCAATTCTAAATAGCTTTAACCAAAAGACGGATTTAAAAGCGAACCAAAAAGCGTTGCCCCCCAAAAAATGATACCAATAAAAACGTCAAATCATCCTGCAAAAAAAAGCAGTCCCACTGTAGGTGCTTTTATAGGTATAAACCTAACCTAATCATTTCATGCATATAATTATTGACATCTAACAAAGGCAAGTGTTTCTTTACAATAGCTACAATTTTCTTGTATTGTGGACTAAAAGTTGGTGTAAAAGTAACCGTGTCTTGATTGCCTTTTACTCTCTCTCTCATGCTAATGCTCCTGAAATAACTTCCATCTATTAACTGCAAATAATTTTTGTGTTGTTACTCATAATATTTGATCAGAGTATGAATGTTTGAGTCTAGAACAGACATCATCCTCATATTTTTTATACAAATTTTAAAGAAAATTATGTAGGTGCACTCTGAGGTGGCAGCAAACAATGCAAACACCAAAAGGTATGAGCAGCTCTCTACAAACAGTAAGAGACAGTCAAAAAATAAATATATGAACTACTTCAAAAAGTATTTCAGCTACTTTTTGGATACATGAAAATTTGAGGTTTTTTGAGCACATATTTTTGAATGTATCTGGGAACTTCATTCTCTGAAAGTATGGAGCCTGAGATTGCTGGATTGGTCATTGGTGGATGGGCCATTACAGTTTTGTGCTCTAAGATCCCAAATTTTCAAGTATTCAAAAATTAGCAGAAATGCATTTTGAAATAGTTCATATATCCATTGTTTGACTGTCTCTTAGAGTTTGTAGAGTGCGGTGAGTGTGGAGTGTTCTTTGAATTTTAACCACTTAACGACACTGAACGTAAACCTACATTTCAGTATCGGTAGGGGACTTTGTAGCGGGATCACGGCGCTAATTGCAGCTGACACCCATCAGTAACAGCACGGGATGGAGACGGCTCCATCCCGTGCTGTTTAACCACTTTAAATGAATGAGAAAGAGGGCTGCCCACCATTCCTTACTCTGATCGGGGTCTCCGGTGTGAGATCACAGGGTTTCCATCTCCGCCATGTTTTTTGTTTTGCCAAAAAGCGTTGTCCCACCAAAAACGACACCAATAAAAAATGTCAAATCATCCTGCAAGAAAAGCTGCTATACAGCTCCATATACTGAACAAAAAATTATGCTTGATATTGATTTTATGTTCAGACCTTCAGGTGCCTCTTGCACCATGACAGAAAATCCACCAGGCTTCTTTATGAAGTAACTTTCTATGCAAGTCACCCCTTCTCCTAGATTGTGAAACTTTTTCTATCCCTACAAATGTAAATGCTATCTCCAGCATGAATCTCAGCAGAATGTCTGGATAACACTGATACTCCAAATATTATTTGTCTGGTGGAATCTGAAAATGTTTCCTAATTCTCACCTTAAGTGGACCCGTAGTACAGTCAACATGTTGTAATCGGCACAAGTTGCATTTCACCAAGTACACAACATAATTGGAATTGCAATTAACATATGACTTAAAGGAGTTTTATCGTTTGAGCTGTTCAGGCTGTTCAGCTAATTTTCTCAGATTGAGTTTGAAATCCAGGGGCGTGTCTCTCCTGTCAGCAGGCTTTGTCTCTCCCCCCAGGAGGCATGTTCCCTCACTGAAGAACTGTGACATCATCATTTTGTTTGAAGCGGGGGAGCAGAAGGGTTGTCTGGATATAACGCTTGTAGCCTCCTCCCTGCTTATGTCTGCAGCCTTGAGGCCCCACAAGCTGCAGAAAACACCTATTATATCCCCTTAGTTTACACACAAATGCACTGAAAGCAGCAGCTTTAACTTTCTGTTTAGGGGTTTGTTCACCCAAATTGTACTGACAAAAAGGCAAGATCTTTACTAAAACTGCAAAGACAAATGTCAGCTTCAAGTAAAGATCTCTGCTTGCTGTCAGTGAATGTGAGTCAAAACAATGGGGGGGAGAAGCACTCAGCTTTGAGAGAAGACCCTGCTCAGCCTGTAACTGACTTGGGCTCGTGGTGCAGCGGTAGAGCATTGCTTTTACAACGAAGGGGTTTTGGAGTTCTAGTCCCTCACAGAGTATATTTCCCCCCCCCCTAAATTCTACAAACATATGTAGAGAAAACCTAAAATATATTTTTCGATCTCTAAAATGATATATATTTACACATACATAGCTCCCTTTTTATCATGTCTCATCCCCCAGAGTATAGGCATTGTATCACATATGTTGGAAGTGCTTGGTTTTGACTATTTGCGAGGATGGGACACTATATGGGGAGTTTTGTGTGTCTGTATATGAATAAAATTATAGATGTTTTACACATTATTTTCATATATTTACATATGTCTACAATTTATAAAAGAAAAAAAAAAACTACAGATGGGGCTTGAACTCCTAACCTCTGTCTTGCAGAGCTGATAACCTAAGCACTGCACTACAAAAGCAGCTTATACAGACACAGTGTTGAATCTTATTTTATACACTACAGATGATGAGTCATAAGGAGGCGGGGCTTGCATTAGTTTCTGAGGAACAGAAACGCCCTCTTTCAAAGCAGCAGTTTAAAGGGGACTGGACCCGGGTGAGGAGGTGAATAACCTCTTGGCAAAAGCCTTTAAACAGCCATCTTTGCCCAGATCATCACCCTAGAGCTGGGATATGTACATACAGCCAGCAGACCTTGGTTTCACTATGGATTTTAACAGCTCAGAGGGGAGTAAACACAGAGTATACAGGCAGCCAATCACAGCGCAGGGGGCGTGGCCGGGGCGTATCCCAACAGGCTGAATGAAATGTAAGCCAATCACAGTGCAGGGGGCGTGTCTAGGGCGCGGGAACCGTCCAGGGGGCGTGGTCAACCAGCAACAGCAGAAATAGAACACAGATTTACAGAGAAGCTTATATCTGCTAAACCAAGTGACAGAGGTAAAGCAACTCAATTACAAAAGTGCTTATTTTTACTGTCCCTATAATCTGAGACATGATCTTTGTAACGATAAAACCCCTTTAAATGCATGTGTTACCCCATTAGAAAAAGAAACAAAACTTGTCGTCCTAGCACATGTTTGCAGGCGGTGCATATACTGTCACCACATTTGTTAAAACCTTTATTTGTTAGCCATGTTTCTGTTCGAGGGGTACTACGACTACAAGCTAGGGGATAAAAGCGGTCTAACTGTAGGTGCTTTTATAGGTATAAACCTAACCTAATCATTTCATGCATATAATTATTGACATCTAACAAAGGCAAGTGTTTCTTTACAATAGCTACAATTTTCTTGTATTGTGGACAAAAAGTTGGTGTAAAAGTAACGTGTTTTGATTCCCTTTTTTTTACTCTCTCTCTCATGCTAATGTCCTGAAAAAAAACTTCCATTATTAACTGCAAATAATTTTTGTGTTGTTACTCATAATATTTTATCAGAGTATGAATGTTTTTTGAGTCTAGAACAGACATCGTCCTCATATTTTTTATACAAATTTTAAAGAAAATTATGTAGGTGCACTCTGATGTGGCAGCAAACAATGCAAACCAAAAAAGGTATGAGCAGCCTCTACAAACAGTAGGAGACAGTCAAAAAATAAATATATGAACTACTTCAAAAAGTATTTCAGCTACTTTTTGGATACATGAAAATTTGAGGTTTTTTGAGCACATATTTTTGAATGTATCTGGGAACTTCATTCTCTGAAAATATGGAGTCCTGAGATTGCTGGATTGGTCATTGGTGGATGGGCCATTACAGTTTTGTGCTCTAAGATCCCAAATTTTCAAGTATTCAAAAATTAGCAGAAATGCATTTTGAAATAGTTCATATATCCATTGTTTGACTGTCTCTTAGAGTTTGTAGAGTGCGGTGAGTGTGGAGTGTTCTTTGAATTTTAACCACTTAACGACACTGAACGTAAACCTACATTTCAGTATCGGTAGGGGACTTTGTAGCGGGATTGCGGCACAAATTGCAGCTGACACCCATCGGTAACAGCACGGGATGGAGACGGCTCCATCCCATGCTGTTTAACCCCTTTAAATGAATGAGAAAGAGGGCTGCGCACAATTCCTTACTCTGATCGGGGCCTCCATTGTGAGATCACAGGTAGAGATGGGCGAATTTCTCAAAAATTCGATTCGGTCACTTCGCCGAATTTTCCAACAAAAATAAATTCGGTCCGAATTACTTCGGGACGAATCGCGTTAAAAAGCAGCTATTTCCAGGCTGCACAGAGCCTGCAGGGTGCTGTAGAACGTTGTGCCATGCTTAAAAAAGCAGAGGGAGCTTTGGTTTGGTCTTCAACAATGTTGTGTTTTAGTATGACACCAGATGACTGCCGCCGCTCTTAGAATGTTTCCCACTATAAAATTCCCTGGGCACTTAAGAGGGCAAAACTGACCAAAAAACTCAAGGGGGGGAATGTAGCCTGATAAAGTCATGCCGCGAAGCTGGAAAAAAAACAAGCTGAGAGCTCAGGTGGTAACATTAGTGACAGCGTGTGGAGGTGAGGGGGCGCCCAGGCAGCACAGCAGCGCATGAGGTCAGGGGCCAGTGGCACAATGACAACCCCCCTGGAGGTTGGCACAAGAAACAGTGGGGGAGGCAAGCCACAGAATTGGGAAAACAATGAACTGGGGGAGCCGGCAGGCCAACGGCGGGGCAAAAATGCATAAAAGGTAGGCAGGGGCACAAATGACAATTCTGGAGGGGGAAAAAAACAGATTAGGCCACAGAGTGGCACAATCCCCTGAGAGTGTGAGTTTTCAAAACCCCAATGCATCTGGGGTAAAAGGGGGGTCGTGGCAGTTGGCAACAATGAGAACCATTTTGGAGGTGGCAAAAACAGGAAGGAAGCCACAGAGTGGGCAAAACCAATTTGACCGGGAAAGATCGGAGGTAAAACGGGGGCCACAGCCATAAAGGGGGGGTCACCTGCAGGTGGGCACACAATGACACAGGTGGAGGGACCCCGGCAGCAGCCACAGCAGCAGCATAAAGGTCAGAAAGTGGCACAATGACACAGTGTGGAGGACACGGAGAGCCACAGCGCAGCATGAGGTCAGAAGTGGCACAATGACACAGTGTGGAGGACACGGCAGCGCCACAGCAGCGGCATGAGGTCAACAGTGGCACAATGACATTCTGGAGGTGGCAAAACAGTATTAGGCCACAGAGTGGCACAATCACACAGTGTAGAGGTCCCAACAGCAGCAGTATGAGGTCAGGCAGTGGCATAATGACATTCTGGAGGTGGCAAAACAGGAGGAAACCACAGAATGGCACAATGACTGAAGCGGAGGTCACGGCGCAGCAGCATGGGGTTTAGGCAGTGCACAATGACACAGTGTGGAGGACACGGCAGCAGCATGAGGTCAGAAAGGGGCACAAGACATTCTGGAGGTGGCAAAAAAACCGGTAAATAAAAGCCAAAACCAAGAGTGGGCCCAAACAACTTTTCAAACACGTTTGGGAAGGTCACAAAAAGGGGGCAGCAGTAACGAGGGTCAGGAGTGGCACAATGACATTTGGAGGTGGCAAAACAAAACCACGGGTAATTGGGGGGGTCCCTCACAGTGGTAGGCACAATGACACATTTGTGGGGGGCAGGCAGAGCCACAGCAGCAGCATGAGGTCAAAAGGGGCACAATGAAAAATTTGGAGGGGGAAAAAAAAGGGGGAAGGGCCACAGGTGGCACAATGACGAGAGCGGGACAGGCCGGCAGGAGCAACAGCATGAGGTCAGACAGTGGCACAAAGACACAGTGTGGATGTCACGGCAACAGAAACAGCAGCATGAGGTCATAGAGTGGCACAATGACAGAGTGTTGAGGTGGGTGGCAATACCAGTCCCTGTAAAGATGGTGGTAGGCAGATGGGAAACGGGCACCCAGATGTGTGGCATCGGCGGGGGTGGCGGGCATCAGAATAGTGGCTGAGGCGGGTTTATTTTTGAACCCGACTGACCCTAAGTCATTGGTGTGTGGAAATCCTGGCCGATCCCCGCCTGATTCATCTTGAAAAGGTCAGTCTTCCACATTTCCCGGGGACAAGGGGTTCTCCTTGGGGTTAACAAAGGCCCCCGCCCCACTGAAACCCGCTCTGATGCCACACTACTGGCCGGGCAGGACAGCTTCTCCACTGGGAAAAATCGGCAAGTTGCGGCCCCACATCCAGTTTGGCTGCCCAGTAGTCCAGCGGATCTTCTAACTGAGGTGGCAGAGTGCTGTCCAAGTAGGCCCCCAACCTGTTCGTTCAGGGACTCTCCGGTCCTGCTGCTGCTGCTGGCGACTGCCCTCCCCACTAGGCGGGTGAAGGAAGCTGCTCATTTAGTGACTCCAGACTTAGGTTTACTTGATGGGGGCTGGTTACTGCCCCCTAACCCCCCCCCACCTTCCCCCAGCAGCCGCGGCAGTAGTACGGAGCGCTGAGGAACCCCCCGGTCAGACCTGTCAGAGGAGGGACGATGCCGCACATACGCAGCGGCCAATGATTTGGAGGATTTCCATATAGTATTTGAGTTTGTCCTCCCTCTCAATAGTGGGAAAAAGGGTCCCATTTTGGACCGGTAGCGAGGGTCCAATAGGGGGGGAGAGCCGAAGTCATCCTTTGCCGGATGTGACCCATTCGGCTGTCCTAGCCAGGCAAATCAACATGTGCGGGCCCTCTGCACAAGTGACTCCGAGGGGCTCCCTGCCTCCATTTCCACGTATACTGCCACGGTGCTTGGGGGTCATCTGCCTCGTCTTCTCATCTCCATCCACCTCCTCCAGCTGTCGCTCCTCCTCTCTTGTCACCTGGGTAGAAAAATCCACTCATTTCACCAGACAATGCTTCGCTCCAATGTCCTCCTTCTCCATTTCAGTCCCCACCGGACTCATGTGGCCACGAGATGTAGTCGCCACGTCTTCCAGTCCCTGCCCAGACAGATTTTCAGCATCTGTTCCGGACATGAAGCAGTGGAATGCGTTTTTTCATCCTATTTTGGCGATGGGCAAAATAACGTCGGCCTCTCGAATGGCCTCAAAACATCGGCAGGTGTCACGCATGAGCTGCCCTGGCTGACATCAAAGTTACACAGGGGAGTACTTCTGTCTGCCTGGATCATAAAAAAATCATTAATGGCCTTTCTCTGTTCATCAGTCGGTCCAACATGTGCAGGCTGGAATTCAGCGGGTGGAAACATCGCATATCAGAGTGTGTTGGGGGAGGCCGTTCTGCCGCTGCAACTCGAGGAGGGGTTGTTCCAGGCATTGTACGAATGGATAAAGTGCATGCACAGTTTCCTGGCCATTTTCAGAATCTGCTGAAGATCGGTGGAAGACTTCAGGACCTTTTTAAACCAAATTGAACAAATTTCGCCATACAGGGGCATGGGGCCATCCCTCTCGGTGCAGCGCGGACACCATGTTCCTCCATTGTCCGTCACCATGGTTCCGATTTCAGTTGGCGCGAAGGAAAGCCACACATCGATTTCTTGCTGCAAAGACGCGGAGCAGTTCCTCCCCTGTGTGACTTCGTTCGCCGAGGGAAGCCAGGTGTAGAACTGCGTGACACCGCTTTTCCCTACCATGTGGTATGATGGAGCAGAAATTGTGGAGGCTGAGATGGTGGTGATGGTGGAGGAGGAGGAGGCGGACATTGGCGAGGTGCAGGGAGTTTGACAATGTGGAGGAGAAAGCGGGCTTCCTGTCCAAGTTGTTGGTGTGCCTGGGCAGGAAGCACATTCACCCAGTGGGCGTAAAGGACTGTACTGGCCCTGACCGTAGTTACAGCTCCAGACGTCCGCGCTGCCGTGCACCTTGGAACAAACCCATAAGCTCAAGGACTGGCCCACTTCTTTCTTTCATATTTATGAAGTGCTGGTACTGCCTTTTTGGGGAAAAAAAATTACGGCTTGGAAAATCTCCCTCTCGGCTCGGGGACAAGCCATTAGTTCTCTGAATGGTGCAGAGTCCCCATTTGGAAAGGGAGGGACTTTCAATACCAACCCAAATTGGACAGGAGCCACGGTCAGCTGCTGCACCTTAGGATGGTTGGACGCATACTGTTGTCTCTTTGCAATCGCCTCGTGAACGATGCTGGCGCCATGGTAGCCAGGAGCAGGGCATCTGGCCGGGGATGTGTCAAAGAGAAACAGCTCCCTTTTTGCAGAGGTGGTGGAGCCTTGACTGGCTGCAATGGCATGCGTGCCACTGGGCGCTGCGCTGCTGCTGCTGTTGCTGCGGCGGGGAGGATGGACCACCACATCTGAGCCACGTTTCTCCCAGGCCACCGGATGGTGACGCTGCATGTGTTGATTTCAGGGCCGTGGTGCCAACGTTACCTCCCTGGCCACGCTTCACTTTCTGCCCACAGATTCTACATATACCCATATTCGGCTCCCCGGTGTCCTTAGCAAAGAACTGCCCCACCGCCGAGTATCGGAATTTTACCGCCAACGCTCCGCACCCGAGTGACTATGCCCCCTGCCTCGCTGAGCCCTGTGCCGCTACTTTCTTGGACCTGCGAAGCGGGTTTTTTACCCCGTGGCCGCTTGGCTTTCCCGGACCTCAAAACTGCTGCTATCCTGCTGACTCACGGCCACACGGGCCCACTTGCTGGCTGCGCTGCTGCCTGACGCAGCGACACCCTCTTTTTCTGACGATGATGAAGCCCTTGCCTTTACCGGCTCCCAAGTGCGGTCGGCTACATCATCATCTATTTGTGTTTCATCGTCATGCTGTCCTCAAACACCGGTCTTGGTATGCCCAGGCTGGGCCTCTCACAAACAATGACCTCCCATGCCACTCTCCACATCTAAAACTTTGCCGCCTCTGGCCTCCCGGACACGCTTTTGCTTGGTTCTCGTCCTACCTCTCTGACCCTCCTTCAGTGTTCATTTTCTGGTTGACCTCCTCTCCTCTTCCTCTTGCTGTTGGAGTTCCTCAGGGTTTAGTTCTAGGTCCTCTCCTCTTTTCTTTGTTTCACAGCCCCATTGGCAAACCATCGTAGATTTGGCTTCCGTACCATCTCTATGCGATTGACACCCAATTATACACCCCCTCCGTGACATCAATCCTGCCTTGCTACAAAACACCAGTGACTGTCTGTCCGCTGTCTCTGACATCATGTCCTCTCTCCATCTGAAACTAACCTCACTAAGAAATGAAACTTCTTGTCTTTCCGCCATCTACTAACCAACCCCCCCCTGCATTTCTGTTTCTGTATGTGGTTTCCCCATTTCTCCTAGGGAGCAGGCCCCTGTCTTGGGGTTTTATTTGATTCTGATCTGACCTTCTCCCCATATATCCAATCCCTTGCCCGCTCCTGTCACCTGCACCTAAGAATATCTCCAAAAACCGTCCATTTCTCACTGTGGGAAACGGACTCAACTCTCATTACTGCTTTTTATTTTTCTCGTCTTGACTACTGCAACTCTTGCTTATCGGTCTCCCTCTCTGCAAACTCTCCCTCTCCCATCTGTCCAGAATGAGCAGCCGGGCTTTTTTTCTCTCCAAGGGCCCCCTTTATGATGCCTCTACCCTGTGTCAGTCACTGCACTGGTTGCCCATCCATACAGGATACAGTATAAACTCAGCACTCTCAACCAAAAAAGTCTCCACAGCGCTGCTCCTCCCTACATCTCCTCCCTAGTCTCTGTTTTACCGCCCTACCGTGCTCTCCGCTCTGCTGATGATATCAGACTACATTCCTCAATCATCCGAACCCCCCATGCCCGCCTAAAGTTTTCACACGTGCGGCACCAATTCTCTGGAATATGCTACCGCGGGGAATCAGGCACATTTTACAACCTTTACAGTTTTAAGAGGGCCCTGAAAATACATCTTCTCGGGCTGGCCCACCAAGATCCCCAACTGCTTCACACACATCTGTCACTCCCTGCACTTGGGCACTCCACAGGCACTTATCTGTATATGATGTACAGTCTGGGTGGCAGGTTCATCCATTTTTCATGTAAACCACCCCCTATTTATGAAACATGGCCGACCATTGTAAACTTGGCACTTCTTACGTTTTGTTTCACCCATACACCCTAATAGATTGTAAGCTCTCACGAGCAGGGCCCTCACCACTTGTGTCTCATTTGTAAGTACTTTTAATGTGTAATGACTGTATGTTTACCCCTTTAATTTGTAAAGTGCTGCGGAATATGTTGGCGCTATAGAATATAAGATTATTATTATTATTAAATGCAAGAAGCAGGGGATATTGGCCCATTTCTTCGCTGCCAACTAGCTGCTGACTGCCCTCCTCAAATTGGGCAACCTCGCTATATAGTGGCGCTGAGCCCAGACCACATAGTAGATCTCTGGGTGAGGGAACGGATGGACAGAGGCGGTGAGGACAGGTGAGGGGGCTGACCCGCTCCCGGGCCATGCCAATAAGGGTTGTGTCTGAGGTTCCCACCGACTCTTGGCTGGGGGTTGTGATGTCATCTGGGAGGAAGAGGATGACCCAGTCAAACCCAAACAGAACCCTTGGGTTGCTGAACAACACACGGCCCCTAGGGTGACAGCGGCAGTTGTGGCCTCACCGAGTGACCCTGCTGCGACGTCCCCTTTCTGTGCTGTGACCTGGGCCTGTTCCAGGAATGTTTGTGCCACTGCCACTCGCAGGTGCAGAGCCTGCCACCTCTCTGTCTGACATACTGTTTGTTCTAAAATGTACAGACACTGTTTGATGATGATATCTGTATATGATAAATACAACAAGAGATACAGTTGTAATTAACCTTTGCTTGTGAATTAGGCTACAGGAAAAATGTATATATTTTGGCGTTGAAAAAGACGGTTTATTTTTGTCAGCACACCAGCAAAACAACGCTTAATTAACCCTGGATGTAAATTGCGCCAAAGAATTGAGCCGCACAAACTAGTAGCTTTGTAGCGTGTTACAATTGCGTGTTTTCTCGCCACACAACAAGAGATATAGTTGTAATTAAACCTTTGCTTGTGAATTAGGCTACAGGAAAAAAATGTATATATTTTGGCGTTGAAAAAGACGGTTTATTTTTGTCAGCACACCAGCAAAACAACGCTTAATTAACCCCTGGATGTAAATTGCGCCAAAGAATTGAGCCGCACAAACTAGTAGCTTTGTAGCGTGTTACAATTGCGTATTTTCTACGCCACACAACAAGAGATACAGTTGTAATTAACCTTTGCTTGTGAATTAGGCTACAGGAAAAATGTATATATTTTGGCGTTGAAAAAGACGGTTTATTTTTGTCAGCACACCAGCAAAACAACGCTTAATTAACCCCTGGATGTAAATTGTGCCAAAGAATTGAGCCGCACAAAATAGTAGCTTTGTAGCGTGTTACAATTGCGTGTTTTCTACGCCACACAACAAGAGATACAGTTGTAATTAACCTTTGCTTGTGAATTAGGCTACAGGAAAATGTATATATTTTGGTGTTAAAAAAAGACGGTTTATTTTTGTCAGCACACCAGCAAAACAACGCTTAATTAACCCCTGGATGTAAATTGCGCCAAAGAATTGAGCCCCACAAATAGTAGTTTGTAGCGTGTTACAATTGCGTGTTTTCTACGCACACAACAAGAGATATCAGTTGTAATTAACCTTTGCTTGTGAATTAGGCTACAGGAAAAATGTATATATTTTGGCGTTGAAAAAAGACGGTTTCTTGGGGTCAGCACAGCAGCAAAAACAACGCTTAATTAACCCTGGATGTAAATGCGCAATAGATTGAGCAGCCACAAAATGAAGTTGGTATTTGTATTGTAAAAACGTTGTTTCTTTTAAATGAATACAACAGGAACTGGCTTAGATCCCACTTGGATATTGAATGTATATGCAGCTGCAGTGGACGCACACTTGATTTCAGATCCAATACCCCAAAAAATTAGAAATAGAACATTAAGAGAACAGTCTCTGAGACAAGCTGAGACACCCCACAGAAATCGCTATATAAAATCAATTCTTCAGTAAGAGCTATCAGACGCGGCAGCACCTCCGCTGATCAGTACAGTGAGAGCGGTATGAGCTCCCAGCGTCCGCGCCCGGACTTATATAGTGCGGTGACGTCACAGAATCCCGCCGGTCTCTGATTGGCTTCACCTCTGCACGTCATGCAGGCTATGCCCTTCTTCCTCCCAGAGTGCTTTGCCCCATGTAGCGCCATGTGCTCGCAGCCATTTTATCACTCAAAAGCACACTTCGCTCACCCGAAGTACCCCAAAGTTCGACTTCGTTCCGAACGAAGTTTTCCTGAAATTCTAAACGAATTCCACTTCGTTAGAATCAATTCGCCCATCTCTAATCACAGGGCTTCCATCGCCGCCATGTTTTTCATTTTTCCTGGGGCATGAAGTAGTAAAACTGCCATCTTTGTATCCCCTATTGCATTGTTTATACAATTCAGTAGGCTGTATAAACAATTGCATCTCCTAGTGTTCATGCACCCTTGGGGGACTCAATACTAAAGTAAATATTAAAAAATATATATACATTTTAAAAGTTCAAATCACCCTCTTTTTGCCTTTTTAAAAATAAAAATAAATAAATAAATAATAAAACACATAATTGGTATCACCGCATATAAGAAAGTCAAATTTATTAAAATATAACATGCCAAAATTGAGGGTTTTTGGTCATTTCACATCCCCTAAAAATTACAATAAATGTGATCATAAAAGTCGCATCTATCCCAAAATGGTACCAATAAAAAGTACACATCAGGCCGCAAAAAATGCACCGTCAATCAGGTGTATAGGTAGAAGTACAAAAAAGTTATTGTTCACAGAAAGTGGGGCTGCAGCGCAAATTTCAAAAATAGAAAATGTTTGTATTTTTTTACAGTAATATAACATAACGCATATTTGTTATTGCCTGAATTGTATCAACCTGCAGAATACAAAGGATACAGCATTTATACTGGAGAGTGAATGCTGTAAAAAGAAAAAAAAAAATCAAACATGGTGCAAGTACATTTTTTTTCACATTTTGATCCACTTAGAATTTTTTTTGTAGTTTTTAATGGGTTAAAGGGGTTATACATGAAATAGATTTTTTACCATATTTTTGGTATTATCCATTTTTATACTTATAAGTTTATCATCTTTCCCTTGGATGTCTAATCTCAAGACTTAATACATTGCATTCTTTGTTTTGGTAATCTTTGAATTCCTGTGTTATGAGACTGAATATTAAGGTATGTTCACTCCGCTTATTTTAAAGCGTAATTGCGCGCGCATTTCACCGCGTATTGTGCTTTGTATGCGGTGAAATGCACACCGCAATTACGGTAATTCATAGCTCTCATAGAGAACTATGATGTAACAGTCCGGTGGTGGATCCACTGGACCACCGCAGGCGATGGCGTAAGCCCACACTAGGGAGTGGAATCTAAGTGGGTCCCGGTATTCACCAGAGCCCGCCGCAAAGCGGGATGGTCTTGTTGCGGTGAGAGTCCACCAGGTCACTTCCACTGGCGGGGCTTGCCTGCGGTGGCGGCCAAGGGTATGAGATACAGGAACGGCAGGCAGGCTCGTAGTCGGGGACAGGCAGGGTGGTCAGGGCAGTCGGCACAGGTTCGTAGACGGTAGACACGCAGGAGGTCAGGACAGGCGGCTCTGGTTCGTGGTCGGTAAACGTAGGCAGTCGGTCAGTACACGGAAAGGCAAACAGGAACTCTTTAGACAGCTTTCTCATAAGGAACATACACTAAGGATCCGGCGAGGGCCACCAGGAAGAGGTCGGACTTAAATAGGAGCAGTGCCCTGCAATGACCAATTACCGGTGCACTGCCCTTTAAATTCAAACTGCGGCGCAGCGGCCCCTAGGGGCGGAGCCACGCCCGGGGGACGGAGCCAGACAGAGCAGGAGCGCGGCCGGGTAAGTGAACGCTGGCAGGGGCCGGGACACGAGCGGACCCCGAACCCGACGTGCGGGACGGAGCTCCGTTGGGAGCAGGGGCATGGGCGCGCCTGCGACCTGTGACCGTGGTCGCAGGGGCGTCCGTCACAGTACCCCCCCCTTGGGCCCCTCCTCCTTGGGCCCCCTTCTCTTACTGGACTGAAGAAATCTCTAGATGAGGCTGCGGTTTAGGATATTCTCCTCCGGCTCCCAGGACCTCTCTTCAGGACCGAACCCCTTCCAGTCCCCCAGGAAGTATCGCTTTCCCCTACTCCGCCCCATGCCCAGAATATCCTTGACCTCGAAGACATTGGGCGCATCAGCCACAGACGCAGGAGGAACAGCCTTCTGGGAAAAATGATTAAGGACCAGGGGTTTCAATAAGGAGACATGAAATGAATTGGGGATTCTCATCGTAGGAGGAAGCCGGAGTTTGTATGACACCGGGTTGATGCGGCTGATGACCTCAAAGGGACCAGGAAACGGAGGGTCCCAGTTTGTGAGAAGGCATCTTTAGGCGGACATAGACGAGAGCCACACCTTGTCACCTGGGGAGAAGACTGGAGAGGGAATTCTTCTTCTGTCCGCTTGAGTCTTCATGCGCTCGGAAGCGCGGAGCAATGACTGGCGGGTCTGAGACCAGATGACCTTCAAATCTTGGGCAAGTGCGTCCGCCGCCGGGACCTCGGAGGAGGTTGCCAGAGGGAAAGGGTGGGGATGCAGGCCATACACGATGTAGAAGGGGGAGGACCCCGAGGACTCAGACTCAAGAGAGTTGTAGGAGAACTCCGCCCACGGCAGTAAAATGGACCAATCGTCTTGACGTGCCAAGACGAAATGGCGAAGGTAACATCCCAAGACTTGGTTGACCCTCTCCACCTGGCCGTTCGTCTGCAGATGGTAGGCCGAAGAGAAGTCGAGCTTCACCTGAAGTTGTTTGCACAGGGCTTGCCAAAACCTGGAGACAAATTGGACTCCCCGGTCCAAGACAATTTGCTGAGGGAGTCCATGCAGACAAAACACATGGAGGAAGAATAGTTCAGCCAGGCGGGAGGCAGATGGCAGCCCTGGCAACGGGACGAAATGCGCCATTTTGGAAAAGCGATCCGTAATCACCCAAATAATGGTGTTGCCAGAGGACGGAGGGAGGTCAGTTATGAAGTCCATTGAAATGTTGGTCCAGGGCTGAGTGGGGATGGGAAGTGGCTGAAGTAGGCCTGCCGGCTTGTGACGTGGCGTCTTGTTGCGAGCACAGGAGTCACAAGATGAAACAAAGTCCTTAACATCCTTTTCCAGCTCTGGCCACCAATAGAACCGGGATATCAGGCAGAAGGTTCTTCGGGCGCCGGGATGACCAGCCACCAATGAGTAATGTCCCCATTTTAAGATACGTCTGCGAAGAGCAGGACACACATAAGTCCTTCCAGGAGGGACCTTCTGGAGGTCCACCGGGGCTGCCGAAATAAGACGTTCTGGAGGAATTATGTATTCTGGAGAAGTATCTTCACCCACCACGTCGGAAGCACGGGAGAGGGCGGTCGCTCTCAATTCTTCTCGGCTGGACTGTAGTGGATCTGAAAATCGAAAAGGTGAGAAGAAGAGCGACCACCTAGCCTGGCGTGGGTTAAGTCGCTAAAGCCGTCTGCAGATATTGGAGGTTATTGTGGTCCGAGTAGATACGGATGGGAAAAACGGGTGCCCTCCAGCTGATTAACGCCACTCCTCCTGGGCAATTTTTATGGCTTGTAGCTCCCGGTCGCCAATCGTGTAATTCCTCTTGGCCGATGGAAGTCTTGGAGAAGAAGAAGCCGCACGTTACAGTCTTACCCGTGGGCCCTTTTTGCGTAAGAACTTCTCCGGCTCTACAGATGAGGCATCACCCCAAGGTGAAGGGTTTTCGTGGAATCCGGACGTGCAAGGATAGAGGCCGTAGAGAAGGCGGACTTGAGCTTTGAGAACGCCTCCTCAGCCTCGATCGGCCAGCTGCGTGGATTAGCTTGTTTCTTGGTGAGGGCTACTATCGGGGCCACCAGCGTAGAGAAGTGGAGGATGAACTGGCGATAGTAGTTGCAGAAGCCCAAGAATCGCTGGATAGCCCGCAGCCCGACTGGGCGTGGCCACTGCAACACGGCAGACAATTTTGCTGGATCCATCCGTAGGCCTTGGTCAGAGATGACGTATCCCAGAAACGGGAGGCTATTCTGATGGAAGAGGCACTTCCCTAGCTTGGCATACAGGTGGTTCTCCCGGAGACGTCTCAGTACTTGACAAACATGGCTGCGGTGGGTCTCGAGGTCAGGAGAGAACATCAGGATGTCATCAAGGTAGACCACCACGCAGGTGAGGAGGAGGTCCCTAAAGATGTCATTCACTAGCTCCTGAAAGACGGCGGGAGCGTTGCACAGTCCGAAGGGCATCACCAGGTACTCAAAGTGCCCATCCCTGGTGTTGAAGGCCGTCTTCCATTCGTCGCCCTCGCGGATTCGGACCAAGTTGTAGGCCCCTCTCAGGTCCAACTTGGAGAAAATCTTGGCGCCCTGCAAGCGATCAAACAGTTCAGTGATCAGCGGCAATGGATAACGGTTCTTTACCGTGATCTTGTTCAAGCCCCGGTAATCTATGCAGGGCCGCAAGGTACCGTCCTTCTTCTTCACGAAAAAGAACCCCGCGCCAGCGGGAGACGAGGACTTTCGGATGAACCCCTTCCGGAGATTCTCCTGGATGTACTCGGACATGGCTTGGGTCTCAGGAACCGATAGTGGGTAGACTCGGCCCCGAGGAGTACTGGCACCCGGCAGTAAGTCGATTGGGCAATCGTATGGGCGATGCGGAGGAAGACTCTCAGCTTGTTTCTCAGAGAACACATCGGCGTACTCCAGATATTGGGGCGGCAGCCCGGGCAACGGCTCCTGAAGGGTAGCGCGAGAGCAGGGAAGCACCGGGCGAGGTGCCACCAAACAACGCCCCGACAGTTGGGACCCCAACGAATCACCTCTCCAGAAGACCAGTCCAGGATAGGAGAGTGGAGCCGCAGCCATGGGAGTCCGAGAAGGATCGCCGACGCAGAGCGAGGCAACACGTAGAAGGAGACTTCTTCTATATGCAGCGCCCCCACATGGAGGGACAGTGGCTTGGTGACAAACTGGATGGTGTCGCTGAGCAGCTCCCCGCTGATGGAAGAGATGACAAGCGGTTTCTCCAGGCGTACCACTGCAAGCCGATACTGCTTCAGTAGAGCCTGGTGTATGAAGTTCCCGGCGGAGCCCGAGTCCAGAAACGCCGGAACTTGGAACGTGATACCAGTCTCTGAGACGACCTTGCACAGGCATCAACAGACGTGAGAGGGGGAGGTTGCACCTAGGAATGCCTCTCCCACAGATCCTAGGTGCGGGAGTTTCCCGTAGGCTTGGGACGCTTAGGACAATTCCTCCGATAATGCTCTGGGCTGCCACAGTAGAGGCACAAGTTCTTTTGCCGTTGCTGGGCCAACTCTTGCTCAGAGAGGCGAGCCCGATCAATCTGCATGGGCTCGTCGATGGGTGTTGGCGACTGTGGCGCAGGAGGCCTCTGGAACACCGGTGCCAGGCGAGGAAATCGGCGAGGTTGGGCTGACTGACGCTCTTGACGAGTTCTTCCTCCCGTTCAAGGAAGCGTACGTCAATGCGGGTTGCTAACCGGATCAAGTCGCTGAGGGAAGACGGGAGGTCTCTAGCGGCCAAAATGTCCTTAACTCGGCTTGAGAGACCTTTCTTGAAGGTAGCGCACAGAGTGGCCTTGTTCCTTGACAGTTCAGAGGCCAGAGTACGGAATTGTACCGCGTAGTCTCCTACAGACAGGTCTCCCTGGCGTAAGTTTAGGAGGGCTGTCTCAGCGGAGGATGCACGGGCTGGTTCCTCAAAAACACTGCGGAAATCACCGAGGAATGACTGTAGATCTGCCATCACTGGATCGTTTCTGTCCCATAGGGGCGTAGCCCATGCCAGGGCCTTCCCAGAGAGGAGGCTGACCACGAACGCCACCTTTGCACGTTCAGACAAGAACTGATCGGTCATAAGCTCCACGTGCATAGAGCATTGGGTGATGAACCCCAAGCAGAGCTTTGGGTCACCGTTGTACTTAGATGGGAGTGACAGGCGAAGCTTGGGACCTCTCAGCGCCGCGGGAACCATTGAGGCAGGAACAACGACAGGAGCCGGCGGAGGTTGCTGCTGCTGGACGGTGATACGCTGCTGCACCATGGAGGAAAGTTGCTCAAGCTGCTGCGCTTGCTGCGCGATGTTGCGATTGCTTGACCACAACGGTGGTGATGTTGGCAACACTTGGCAAGGGCACCTTGGCGGGATCCATGGCCGGATCCTACTGTAACAGTCTGGTGGTGGATCCACTGGACCACCGCAGGCGATGGCGTAAGCCCACACCAGGGAGTGGAATCTAAGTGGGTCCCGGTATTCACCAGAGCCCGCCGCAAAGCGGGATGGTCTTGCTGCGGCGGGAGTCCACCAGGTCACTTCCACTGGCGGGGCTTGCCTGCGGTGGCGGCCAAGGGTACGAGGTACAGGAACGGCAGGCAGGCTCGTAGTCGGGGACAGGCAGGTGGTCAGGGCAGGCGGCACAGGTTCGTAGACGGTAGACACGCAGGAGGTCAGGACAGGCGGCTCTGGTTCGTGGTCGGTAAACGTAGGCAGTCGGTCGGTACACGGAAAGGCAAACAGGAACTCTTTAGACAGCTTTCTCCTAAGGAACATACACAAAGGATCCGGCGAGGGCCGCCAGGAAGAGGCCGGACTTAAATAGGAGCAGTGCCCGGCAATGACCAATTACCGGCGCACTGCCCCTTTAAATTCAAACTTGTGCGCGCGCGCCCCTAGGGGCGCGGCCGGTAAGTGAACGCTGGCAGGGGCCGGGACACGAGTGAACCCCGAACCGGACGTGCGGGACAAGGCTCCGCTGGGAGCAGGGGCACGGGCGCGCCTGCGACCGGGACAGTGGTCGCAGGGGCGTCCGTGACATATGAATTATGCCGCGTCTTCCCAGACGTACAATACGATCGTATCGTATGCCCGGGGAGAGAAGTGACGTGAAATGTTTGCGGTGCTTACATGCCACTGACAATGCATGCCAATGGGGCCGGCCGTGTGCCCCCTCCCTCCCGCTTATCAGCGTACCTTCAAAACATATTGTACGCGCCGCAATAAGCCATGTGAACATACCCTTAGGCATTAATACACTGCATTAAAATGCCAAGATTGTCTTTGAAAGGGACACTCCCATATAAGACACTTATGGCCCATTAACAGAATAATAACTAAAAAGTCCAGGGTAAAAAGATGTCTATGCATCAGGTGGCTCTCTCCACGGTAGCTTATAACTTTCCTAAACTACAAGGAACATATGGCTTGCAAGTGCAGCTACTTTTTATCCTCTTCTACCCATCAGAGTAAGGGAAATAAGTTGGCATCTGCTCAGATGTTTCTTCAATTTTCATCCTCTCCTGGTTGCAGTTGCACAGAAGGTTGTGAACTTAAATGGGTTTTCTCACCATGTTGTATCACAGAGCCATAGCCAGCTTCAAACTTACATTCCTGGTTAGACTGTGGGTGGTTCTATAGCAGTGATTGGTATATCAGCTCTGCTACTCTTAGCTCTTCCTGTACCAGTGAGGGAGATTTATAATCTGTAGTGCACAAAGCTACAGAGCCCTAAGGGTTAAAACTTGCTATTAACTTAGATAAACAAGCTTCTGTGCTACAGATAAGACTCAGCAGGAGTTACTAGCCATGGTCAGATGGCAGCTTGGAGAAATAAGATCAGAGAAAAATCAAGGAGAGGTGGTCAGTAACCAAGAAAACCTTTTGTACGCTAGTAGTAGATAAAATCTTCTTTATATTCTGAACAAAGCAAAATGAAAGCAGCAATGTATTTGGTAATAGTCTTTATTTACCCTTCCCTACAAGTTAAAAGCTAATCATTGTGGTGAGAAAACCATTTAAGCAACTCCAGTACAAGATCCAAAGAAAACATTTTCCAGCATGCACTTACACCAGGATTAGTAGAAAAACTCAATCTTTGTTACAATTCCATGTAATACAAGTTAAAAGTCAGTCTGTATTGTTGTTATAAAACTGGACTTAACTATTAAAGGATATGGAACTCTAATAAATGTCAACATTTTTATTCACTTTTTCTTTGCATCATGGAAATATGACGGATTCCATTCTCCTAACAGGTGGGAACCCCAGAAGTAAAAGTGACCTTCAACATCACATTGCAAATAATATATTACAAAACTTGCCATCCAATTATAAATGGCTTAGAAAAATTTAAAATTAACACCTACAGTATGCTAATATCATCTGTAGTAAGTCCTTAATAAATTATCTTAGAAGAAAAATCCATTCATTGATAGAGTTTAGACCTGTGCCAAAAATGTCAAAGCGACCTCCTTCTTCTTCAATCCTGAAGAAAAAGGAGGTAGCATCGAAACTTCACAACATGGTGTCTAATAAGCCAAGTTTTTATGTGCTGATTATTGCATACGAAAAAACCTACCCCCAACATGTAGTGGACAAAAGACACTATTTTCTCTACAGAATCCGGGTATTGAAGTCAACAAATTGCAGCCATTGACCACCACATGTAGACTCAATACTTATAGCTACATGCGCAATAGACAAACGTTTATAATGTTCAACAGGTTAATAAAAAGCAAACTAGCAAAAGCATGCTTAGATTTCAGGACCAGTTAGTAATCTATACATTGACATTGGATGCAGTTATAAACAGTTAGGGGGAGGGGTCGTAATTATTACAAATGCATTTGCAATAATAAGATTGCTTCTCTTTCATACAAGCAATCCTGTGACATAGAATTATTTTTGCTTAATTCTATGTTTTTCAGTTACTTTTTTAAATTAAGCTGATTTACTTTAAATTTTTATTACAAAATAAACTAGCTGATAATTGTGTTATTTATGTCCTCAATGTAATCCATTCATTAAGCTAAATGTAAAGAAAATAGATATGAAATAAATTAAAAGACGATCTTGCTGACTTAACTCGGGATAGCTAACAGTTTCTTATTTCTTCTGTTTCATAAATAGGACAAAGGACTTAAAGAATAATTCCTCTTACAAGACATATTGATAAAGTAGGTAGTATGTGCAAAAATATTCTTTCTTATTTATATTACTTACTGAAACTTCTGAATGTGCCTCAAAGCACAGCATCCTCTGTAACAGTCCCACACTGACCCCTCTGGAGAAAGTGCAAAATTATGAAAAACACCTCTGCCTTTGCAGCCTTAATAGCTACACATTTGCTACCCACATGATCTATATGTCACATAAATTACATTAAATAAAAATGCATAAAAAAGGGAATATTAAGTGAAAAGTTAATTGGGAATTAAGCCAATTAGGGATACAAAACTCTAAGGCCATGTCCCCACGGCAAGGGTTTTCGGACGGTTTTTCAGCCGGTTTGCTGTTTTTCAGACCGCCTGAAAAACCGGCCGAAAATTAGCATAATTGTGCTCTATGAAAAACCCGTGCCGCAGTCCCCACTGCACGGGTTTTACGCCTGCCGGTTTTTCCGCCCACGGTCCGGCCTCAAAACATTGAGCATGTTCATTCTTCCGTCTGGTTTCCGGACGGAATATGAACACCTCAATGGGAGTGGGGAGGGCTGTTCTCCGCTCATCACGGAGAAACGCCCCCCCCCCCCTCGCGGCTGCGGGGACGGCTTCAAAACCGGACAAATACCGGCCGGCAAATGGTATTTGTCCACTGCCGTGTGAACGCACCCTAAACAAGACTTTAAGTGTCTAGCTCACAGTAGGCCAACATTATTGAAACCATGCCCGTCTTTCTACCGCGGAAAACCTTATATCAACCTTAAAGCAAATCTGTCACATTGAAAATGTAGTCCAATCTGACAGCATGTTAAAGAGAAGGCCGAAATATAGTTTTATTGCAAAAGCTACCATATAATTTCTTCATTTAAATTTCTGCCTATTCTGCGCTTAAGGCCACTTCATTTATAGCATATCCAGCGATTCCGTGTTTATACTCTCTGGCTCAGTAGTAACACACTGCGGGAAGACTGAATCCAGAACTAGTTTCAATAGGATCGTTTCTGGCATCTAGCGAAGCTGTACTGGTTCACGAGTTGAATGAGACGCTATCGTATACATTGTAGGCGACATGCATGAAATTTGGCGTTAACACGCCAAATTTCATGTGCATCATAATGGCATAGAAAGCCCCTGATTTATGAACCCACTCTTCAGCGGGTCATAAATAAGGCGCATTTCTGGCTCAGGCATACCACTTTGAAATTGCTCTACTTATTCTAACTGTAATGCGCCTAGAAATGCCATAGCGAAGCTATAAATATGTAGATTCACTACGGTTCTAATGCACCCCGCCTCCCACATTCCACCCGAGATCAGGTGCATTACAAAGCGCTGCAAGAGCTATGTAATGCGCCCGGGAGTGGCGTGCGGGAGATTTAAAAATGTATGAACGGGGCTGCGCGCCTGATAGCGGGCTGAAAAGACGCCAGATATCTGCCGCAGCCCCATTTATACATGTCACCCTGTGTGTACCACATCATCATCTGCAGGCAGAGTAGCATATGTTTGTCTAGTGGATATGCACTGTGTTTGTCTAGTTTGTGTGTAGTGTATATAAAGTGTATTTGTATGCTGTGTGTTGTGTTTTGTATAGTTTTATTAAACTGTGTGGCTGAAAAAAAATTATTCATCACCTATCCACAGAACAGGTGATAAATATATGGTAATTGAAGGTCCAACCATTGGAACCTCCAGGGATCACAAGAAGAATTATCCCAAGTACCCCACATGGATGAGGTGGCAGTCATGCATGTGCACTCAGCTATCTACATCATTCTACTGAAATCACAATTCATCAAGCTGTTAATTGATAGCTCTAAACCATAAATTTCATTAGACCATTACAAAATACAAAAACCATATGGCCCTAAGTCTAGCCCTGGAAAGGCTGACTTCACTTAGCTGGGGTAGCCGCCCTTAGCTGGTTCAGCCCCAACCTCCATTCTTTCCCACAATAAAAAAACTCAAAATGCCTATTTAGTACAGATATATAAATATAATTTTAGTACAAAATACAACTACATGATCTAATTCACAATGGGTGCCATACATAAAAGACCATGGAAGAAAGGAGTATACTTCTATATTTAAATATATCCCTCGTTTTCCCTTTGCATATTATTATTGGTGGTGGCACTAAATAGGTACTTTGCGCTTAGTGATTCTGTGTGGTTTCCATGGAAAGGGCAGGTGGTGAGGTTGCACCTATTGGGGCTGTTGCCCCGATTAGGTAGGTTCAGCCTATACAGGGCTAGACCTAGGCTACTCTTTGGCCATGTTCACACGGCGTAAAATGGGCCGTATTTCGGTCCGTAATTACGCGCCGAAGTGCGCAAATTACGGGCTGAAAACGGCCCATTCATTACGGTAATCCACAGTTCTCATAGAGAACTATGGATTACGTCTCCCCTCCCTGCCCGGCGAATCCGCCGGGCGGGGAGATAATTGACATGTCACTTTCTAGCGGCGTATACGCGCCGCTAGCAGTGATTGTCTATGGGCCGGCGAAGTGCCGGCCCCTTGCTCCCTCCCCCGCTCCGCCCGCCCCCCCCGGTCACACGGCGTAACTGCGGGACGTAATTACGTCCCGCAGTTAAGCCATGTGAACCTAGCCTTAGGGCGATATAGTTGTTTTATATCTCTGTGTATTTTTTAACAGTTTAATAAAGGTTATATCTTAGAGCTATCAATTTTCAGGTTGATGAATTGTGAGTAGTTTCTTGTGACTTTAGTCACCTGGGGCAACTTGTATGATTTTTGGTGCCCAGGCGCCATTATTTTTTTTTTTTTTGCGCACATTTGTAGTGTAGAATGCGCCTGAATCTTTGAACTTGTTCTATTACGGGTCATAGATTTAGCGCTTTCTAGCTACAATGCAACACTTCTGGCTCAGGTAAACCACTTTTAAAGTGTTCTACCTGTTACAGCAGTAATGCGCCTGGATTTGCGGTACTGAACTTATAAATGTGTAGTACGACGCGCCTTCAGCTCGCCCCCCAATCTCAGGCTCATTGAAAATTGCCACGGGTGCTCTGTAATGCACTTGATATTGGAGTGCACCTGTTAAAAATAGAGCAAACGGGGCTGCGCTAGTCTTCAGGCTGAAAAGACGCCCCATTCACACGTGTCGCCCCTGGTCTTTCATTGAAGGTTATATGAACAGACCTACTTTTAGTTTTTTGGTCTTGTTTGATATAGCTCACTTTACCCAAAGAGTGATTTGTATAGAGACAAAATTATGGTTTTGTCACAGACATTTATTCCTTTTTTATGTATTTTATTTGCTCTGACAGTGGCTCAGTGGCACTGATAATTAAATGTAAGACTATTACCTACCAAATCCCCAAGTGTTTTGGGGAGCAGTTTTAGCTAGTGTTATACTGGTTAATACATGATTGCAAGTGCATAACTTTACATTTATCTATAACAAGCTAGCAGAGAATCAATAGCCAGGAACCATGGTGTACCGGAAAAGCAACTATGTGATAGTTGTCATTTTTAGTCATATGCATGCCAAACTGGGGGTTTTGAAAAAGTTGGAAAAAAACTTTAAGATTAAAATGAAATTCTGTTAGAAAACTTATCAGTCTGATTATAATTATCTACTGTACTATATTTTGTATAAGAAACAAATATGGTACATAGGCATATGTGCCAGCACCCCTATTGGCTAGGGTTATATAACACCAGCTTATCTAAAGTGCGATTGCAAACCTACAAACATTAAAAATATTGAGTCTAAACAGCTTTAAAAAAATATATCTCAATTCAACAATATTTAAAATCATATAATCCTAAAGGAGGGAATCAGTCACAAGGTAGAAAACAAAGTAGAAAGCATACAAACTCCGCAAATAGTATATGATTTCTAGTACCAAAAAATAAAGTGCAGGTGCATTTGATGCTCTTAAAGTATGCCGAACTGCACATGCAATTGTATCAGTATCTAATATTCCTCATAAATATACTGTATGAGTATATTCAAAGAAGTGTTAACACAAACAATTAAAGTGCACTATGTGTGAAAAAGAATATAGAGTGATACCTATTGCCTACTGCTGTCCTGCTAAGTTTTCTCCCCATGACACCAAGAAGAGGAGCAATCCCAGAGGAGGGAATCAGTCACAATGTATACAAAAAACAAACTAAAAAAAAGAGAAAAACTTGACGCCTGAATGAAGGCACTGTGCCGAAACGGTTGTTTGGGAGATGGCATTCCAGGATTGCAGTCAGCAATTGGTATCAATATACAATATTTCTTTCTACAGTATATTTCAATAATATGTTTGTGTTTACAATTCTGTGACTATACAGTATCTCACAAAAGTGAGTACACCCCTGACAATTTTGTAAACATTGTATTATATCTTTTCATGAGACAACACTGAAGATATGACACTTTGATATAACGTAAAGTAGTCAGTGTACAGCTTGTATAACAGTGTAAATTTTGGTGTACCCTCAAAATAACTCAGCACACAGCCATCAATGTCTAAACCACTGGAAACAAAAGTGAGTATAACTCTAAATGAAAATAGAATAATTGTGCTTAATTTGACATTTTCCCTCCCTGATGTGATGTGACTCATTAATGGTACAAGGTCTCATGTGTGAATGAGGAGCAGGTGTGTTAAATGTTGTGTTATCGTTCTCACACTCTCTGATACTAGTTATTGAAAGTTCAACATGGCACCTCATGGCAAATAACTGTCTGAGGATCTGAAAAAAAGAATTTTTGTTCTACATAAAGATGATCGATGATATAAGAAAATTGGCAAGATCCTGAAACTGAGCTGCAGCACGATGGCCAAAACTATACAGTGGTTTAACAAGACAGGTTCCACTCAGAAAAGAACTTGCCATGTTTGACCAACAAAGTTGAGTGCATGTGCTCAACATCATATTGAGAGATTGTCTTTTCAAAATAGACATATGAGTGCTGCCAGCATTGCTGCAGAGGTTAAAGGGGGAGGGGGTCAGTGCTCAGACCATACACACTGCATCAAATTGGTCTGTTGCCCCAGAAGGAAGCCTGTTCTAAAGATGGTGCACAAGAAAGCCCACAAACATTTTGCTGAAGACTAGCAGACTAACAATATGTATTACTGGAACCATGTCCTGTGGTGACCAAATGGGAGGTATTTAAGGTTAAGGGTGGCACAGTCTGTTCACACTATGAATAAGGACTGTTTCTTTGAGATGAAAGTAACATAGAAACTTTAATTTTGGGGGATATGCTGTATGCTGATTTTTAAAGTTGGGTAAATAAAATCATGTCTGGATGCTGGAGTTATCCTTTTGGTGCGTTTGTTTTATACTTGGATATGGGCTGGCTCTCCATTTATTCCATGACAACCTAAGTGGACAGTCGCTAATACACTGGTATAGTAAGACAGACAATATATATAGTGGGCCGCAGGGCAGTATACCAACATGAAAATGACACCAAACACAGCTCTAAGATGACCAATGCCTTGCTAAAGAAAATGAGGGTAAAGGATTGGCAAAGCATGACTCCAGATCGAAATCCTGTTTAGTATCTGTGGGGCATTCTCAAATGGAAGGTGAAGGAGAGCAAGATCTCTTACATTCACCAGCTCCGTAATGCCGTCAAGGAGGAGTGATAGAGGATTCCAGTGGCTGCAACCTGTGAAGCTCTAGTGAACTCCATGCCCAAGAGAGTTAAGGCAGTGCTGCGAAATAATGGTGGCCACACAAAATATTGACACTTTGGGCCACATGTATGAAAACTGTCTGTCTAAAATTCACTTTGCTGCCCATAGCAACCAATCAGAGCGCTCCTTTTATTTCATATAGTGCTCTGGGAAAATTAGAGGGGTGTTCTGATTGGTTGCTATGGGCAACAAAGTGAGTTTTAAACCTAGACAGTTTTCATACATGTGGTCCTTTGGGTACAATTTATTCATGTTCACTTAGGGGTGTACTTATTTTTGTTGCCAGTGGTTTAGACAATGATGACGTTTTGTTGACTTATTTTGAGGGCACAAAAAATTACACCGTTGTACAAGCTGAACACTGAATACTTTACAGTGTTTCAATGTGTAAAATATATTTTCAAGAATGTGAGAGGTGTACTCACTTTTGTGACATACTGTATTTTGTCCATGAAGAATATTAGATATTGATACAATTGTTTATGCAATTCAGAGGTATTTTTATATTATCAAATGCTCATGCACAGGCACTTTAATTTTTGGTACTAGGAATCATGTCCTACCAGCTGAATTTATATACTTTTTAAATTTGTTTTCTGGTTATCTTGTGATTGATTTCCACCCCCGGGATTGCGGTTTTTCCTGTTGTCAGGGATAACAGTACCCCAGAGTTGCAGTCAGTAATCAGTATATATTCCTTCTTACACATTTAGTACTTTATTTTTATGTTGTGTTTACACTTCGTTGGACAATTTATATATTTATGTGGAATATTGTAACGAGTCCATCCTGCCTTGCAGCGGGCTCTGGTGAATACCGGACCCACTGAGACTCCGCTTCCTGGCGTGGCCTATACCATCATTTGAGGTGGTCCAGTGAATCCACACTTCTGGTCTGCCGTTACGGTAGGCCCCCAGTTACAGTTCGATTTCCCCATGGATCCTGCCAAGGTGCCTCTGCCAAGTGTCTCTTACCTCACCAACATTGAGGCCCAGCATTGGAAGCAGATTGCGCAATAGGATCAGCAGCTTAACCAGCTCTCTGCCATGATGCAGCAGCTCCACACCACTCAGCAGCAGCCGGTTTCCATGGCTCCCTCTGTGGCAGCAGCCCCGGTGATGTCCATTGGCCCCAAGCTCCAGTTATCCACAAAATTTGATGGGGATCCTAAGGCCTGCAGGGGTTTCATCACCCAGTGCTCTCTTCACGTGGAACTAATGGCCAGTCACTTCCCGTCTGAAAGATCCAAGGTGGCCTTCGTGGTCAGACTTTTCTCCAGAAAAGCCCTGGCCTTGGCTACTTCTCTCTGGGACAAAGGTGACCCGGTCACGGCCGATCTTGCTAAGTTCCTGCAGGAATTCTGTAGTGTCTTCGAGAAACCAGCCTGCACATCTTGAGCCGAGACTGCATTGTTGAACCTGCGGCAAGGGAACTCCTCCGTAGGTGATTACGCAGTGCAATTCCACACCCTGTCTTCCGAATTATCCTGGAACAATGCAGCATTGAGTGCCATGTTCAAGAAGGACCTCTCCAGCCAGATTAAGGATGCCCTCTCCACCAGGGACCCTCCGTCTTCCCTAAGTGGGCTTATCCATCTGGCCACTCATATTGACATGCACTTCTCGGAGAGACATACGGCCTCCACTGTCTCCTTATCGGCCGGCCACCGAAAAGGCCATGCAAGTGGATAGAGCCCATCTGACTCCGCAACCACTATTAAAACTACGTGAGGAGGAGCTGTGCCTCTATAATGTCAGCCCTGAACATTTCCGCAGTGGTTGTCTGCTTCATCCGCAACGTCTGGGAAACGCTCACACCCAAGCTTCATGAGAGTGGAGTCCCTAGGTGTGAGCAATCCCTCTCCATGTCTCACTTTGGCAGTTCAGATCACAACCAATTCTGGAATCTCGTTCCAAGTTGCCACTTTTCTGAATTTGGGATCAGCCGGGAATTTTATGGACACTACCTTGGTGACAGTATCGCCTCCCAGTGGTCCGCTTAGACCAACCTCTGGTCATCTCGTCAGTTAGCGGTGAACTACTGAGTGATTCCATCAACTTTCGGATGGAACCGGTGTCCCTTCAAGTGGGAGCATTACATAAGAGAAGATTGCTTTCTTCATGTTACCCTGTTCTTCTCCTGGGTCCTCCATGGCTGCAGCGCCATGCCCCTATGCTCGATTGGAAGACGAGCGAAGTTATGGGTTGGGGACAAGACTGTCACTCTCGCTGTTTAGTGGCACCTCGCCCTGTGTGCCCCACTTCTACATGGCCATCTCCCAAACCTCTGCCGGGTCTGCCGACACAGTATCAGGATATATTGTATGTCTTCTTTGAGAAGCAAGCAGAGCCTCTTCCTCCTCATTGTCCTTATGATTGCCCTATAGACCTATAGCCCTGGACTAGTCCTCCGTGGGGTAGAGTTTACCCGCTGTCCATACCAGAGACTCAGGCCATGTTGGCCTAAGTTCAAGTAAATCTTCTGAAGGGCTTCATCGGCAGGTCTACCTCTCCAGCTGGTGCTGGATCCTTCTTCGTGGAGTAGAAGGACGGTTCACTGCGCCCTTGTATCGATTACCGTGGACTCAACAAAATCACCATTAAAAACCAGTATCCATTACCGTTAATTACTCAACTCTTTGACCCTCTCCATGGAGCCAGAATCTTTTCTAAGTTAGATTTGCGGGGGGCCTATAATCTCATTCGGATCTGTGAGGGCGACGAGTGGAAGACAGCCTTCAACACTCGAGATGGGCACTTTGAGTATCTGGTTATGCCCTCCGGCCTGTGCAACGCCCCACCGTTTTTCCAGGAATTTGTCAATGACATAGTCAGAGACCTCTTGTATACCTGCATAGTCGTCTATCTGGATGACATTCTGTTTTTTTTTGCCTGACCCACCAGTCCCATGTCACCCAGGTTCTGAGACGTGTGTGAAATTATCACCTCTATGCCAAACTGGCTCTCTTCCACCAGACCAGTCTCCCATTTCTCAGGTATATCATCTTAGACAAGGGTCTGCAGATGGACCCCACAAAACTGTCCGCCATCCTGCAGTGGCCATGACCTGTCGGTCTCTGGGCCATACAGCGTTTCTTGGGGTTCACCATTTATAAAGGCAGTTCATCCCACATTTCTCAATGTTGGTGGCACCGATTGTGGCTCTCAACAGGAAGCATGGCAACCAAAAGCTATGGCCCCCAGCCGTCGAAGAAGCCTTCTCCATGTTAAAATCATCCTTCGCCTTTGCACCTGTTCTGTCCCTGCATGATATAGAGGAACCTTTTTTCTTAGAAGTTGACGCCTCTTCCGTGGAGGCTAGGGCGATCCTCACTCAAAAAAGCCCCAAAGGGAAGACACGGACCTGCGGTTTCTTTTCCAAAACTTTTTCTTCCGCTGAAAAGAATCACACCATCGGGGATCAGGAATTACTGGCCTTCATGCTTGCCTTGGAGGAATGGTGCCAACTCCTGGAGGGTGCTCTTCATCCTGTAAATATCTTTACTGATCACAAGAATCTTCTCTACCTTCAGACAGTGCAACGTCTAAATCCATGCCAAGCCAGGTGGTCTCTGTTCTTCTACCGCTTCAATTTTGTCATTCACTTACGACCTGCAGAAAAATATCAAGGCTGATGCCCTTTCTCGTTCTTCAGACGTTATTGGAGAAGAAGCCACTCCTCAGCACATTGTACCCCCAGAATGTCTGATCTCTGCAGCTCCCATAGACCTTCAACGGGCACCTCTGGGTAAGTCGTACGTGCCTCCTGCATTCCATAAAAGGGTTCTGAAGTGGGATCATTGCTCTTGAGTTGACAAACACCATGGAATACGAAAATATTGTTCACTGATATCCCGTTTCTACTGGTGGTATGATCTTGCGAAAGATGTAAAAGAATTAGTGGAATCTTCTACTACTTGTGCCTGCAGCAAATCACCTCACCTCAAACCTGCGGGTCTGCAGTAACCTCTGCCTATTCCTAACAGTCCATGGAACCACATCACTATGGATTTCATCACGGACCTACCTCCCTTGGCCAGTAATACTGTCATCTGGGTGGTCACTGACCGATTCTCTAAAATGGCTCACTTCATTCCTCTGCCTGGTCTACCTTCCACTCCACGTCTTGCCAACCTCTTCTTCCAACATATCTTCCAGCTGCATGGTCTCCCCCAACATATTGTTTCGGACCAGAGAGTTCAATTTGTCTCAAGATTTTGGCGGGGCCTCTGCTCTCAACTACAAATTGAACTGGACTTTTCTTCCGCTTACTATTCGCAATCCAATGGCCAAGTGGAAAGAGTTAACCAAGTCTTCGGTATCTATCTCCGCCACTTTGTATCTGCACGACAAGATGATCGTTCCAGTCTGTTGCCATGGGCAGAATTTTCTTATAATTCTCTGGAGTCAGACTCTGCTGGGGCATCCCCTTTCTTCATTGTCTTCGGTCAGCACCCTCGCCCACCCCTTCTGCTGCCCTCTGCTTCCTCTGATGTCCCTGCGGTGGACAAACTGGTCTGTGACCTATCCTCCATATGGAAGAAGACACGCCAATCTCTACATCAGGCCCCTGCCCGTATCAAGGTTTAAGCAGACAGAAAGAGAAGACCCCCTCCATCCTTTGCTCCAGAAGATAGGGTATGGCTGTCTGCCAGGTATGTCTGGCTGAAAATCCCCAGCTACAAGCTTGGTCCCCGGTTTCTGGGTCCTTTTGAGGTTCTTAGACACATCAATCCTGTGACCTTTAAACTCTGGCTTCCCCCCACTATGTGCATTCCGAACTCCTTCTACGTCTGCCTGCTGAAACTGGTCATCCTTAACCAGTTTTCACGAAAGGTCGTTTCCCCATATCCCGTAGCTGATTCCACCAATGTCTTTATGGTTAAGGAGATCTTGGCCATGAAGACAGTTAGGGGGAGACGATTTTTCTTGGTCGACTGGAAGGGGTTCGGACCTGAAGAAAGGTCATGGGAACTGGAGGACAACATCCTGGACCAGGATCTTTTAGTCAGGTTTTTGCAGGCTAGAAAGAAGGGGTAGGCCAAAGGGGGGTACTGTAACGGGTGACCCCATGACCAAAGCATCGGGTCACGGGCACACACACGTCCCCACTGCACCTGCTGTGAGCGGCGCCACGACCCAGTCCTCAGGCCACGGGCGCACTCGCAGCTCCATCTCCTACTCACCTCACCGCGCTCCTGTCACTTGCCAAGCACGCACGCAGCACTACAATTAAATTTAAAGAGACAGCGCGCCAGTGATTTGTTATCACCGGGCGCTGTCTCTATTTAAGCCCTGCCCTTTCCCCGATTGCCTGCCGAATCGATAGTGCTCTAGAGCCTTAAGGGGAATTGTTCCGTTATCTTGACTGTTATTCTGTGTACCATATCCTTAGCCTCTGTCCATTGACCATGAACCTTCGCCGCCTGTCCTGACCTTCCTGCCTGTCTCCGACTACAAACTTGCTTCTTGATTTTGTACCACGCTACCACGCTACACCTGAGTTGCCACCGCAAGCATGTCATGTCAGGGGTAGCAACCTGGTAGTGTTCCGCCGCAGCAAGTCCAGCCTGCCTTGTGGTGGGCCCTGGTGAATACCGGACCTTCTTAGACTCCGCTTCCTTGTGTGGCTTAAACCATCATTCGTGGTGGTCCAGTGGATCCAAATCTCTGGTCTGCTGTTACGGTAGGCCCACCGTTACAAACATTAGATTTTTTAGATTGTTTATGCAATTCAGTGGTATTTTCAGATAATCAAATGCACATGCACAGGCACTTTATTTTTTGGTACCAGGAATCATATACTACCTACTGAGTTTGAATACTTTTATTCCCTTTGTTTTCTGTAGACTTTGTGGTAGATTCCGTCCATGGGATTTCTGTTTTCCTAGTGTGACTCATTTTTGTTTTTCGTGTGTAATTTTGAACATCGTATTCATAAAATTGAAATATTTTTAAAGCTGTTTGGACCCAATATTCATTATGTTTGTAGGTTTGTATTTTTTATTTTTTGTAATTCTGTAATACTTAGGCTAGGTCTACACGGCATTGGATAAAAAACTCACTGAAAACCGAATCCTAAAATCGTTCATAAAACTGAGTTTTTAAAAAAAATAATGAACGATGAATAATGCTGAAAAAACTACCAAAAATGTGTGCAGTGTAGAAATAACCTTAGCTGTATCCCCAAACATATCCCAAAAACATAAAAAATAAATGCATCTCCCGTACATCTACCCTCACATTTACTTTCTAATTGTGTTCTACACGTTGCCTGTTATTGTGAAGGGGATAAAATAACCAAACAATTGCTGTTATTTATGCATCTAGCAGGTTTCTGCTTTATCTAGCTAATAAATCTTACATGCACTTAAGAAGGAGATTTGTGCCATCATAGGCTTAGCTATTTTTTCCTCCTGCTTTCAGATAAAGTTTCAGGTCCTGCCCTGTCTTTTTTCTAGCAGGTATTTGTCTTTCTCTTGCTTTTGATGACAGGTTTTATCAGGTTTTCCTTTGCCATTGCTCACCATTTGGCTTTGCAGTCTTCAATATAATGTGACATGAGTTGAAATATAGATTGTCAGCTAGGGCATTTTGTTTTAAATTAAAAGAAAAAATCCTTTTAACCCATTGTGAATTAAAATGAAAAGGGAAAACATTTATAATTTTACAGCTCACAAAAATAAGTTCAGTTATCTCAGAGCATGAAGCCTGTAGAGTTAGCCATACACTTAAAGGGGATGTATCGCTTCCTTACTTCGGCTGATTCACACTTCTCTTAGCTTCCCAGCTCTGTGAATGCAGGGGCGTTTCTTCCCCTCCCAGCTGGATGACATCATCCCCCCTTCACTGCTGGCCTGAACCCCCCCCTCCCCTCTGAGTCACATATCACTGGTCCTCTTCCCTATCAGTCTTATTTTATAAGAGCTGTATACATACCCACAGGCGCATTCAATCTAATCGAGCACTGATCCTCACAGCTGGAGATGTATTACAGCTTTCTAAGAAAAGGCACAGATCTGCGTGTATGCAGGGGAGTTAGGCACAGGACAAAAACTGACATGTTTCTCATTGTACAATTGCTGCAGTTGTTTCTGCTAGGTTTGGAAACAGAAAATGCTACGGCCCCTAAATCTGAGTCCCGAGACACAGCTCTGGGGAATCGACCCAGGGGCTGTACAGAAGTAAATGACTCTCAGCTAGTGAATTGCAAGGAGGAGGATTAGACCCACACTGGATATCAGTGTAAATAAAAACACAAATAAGGGGCACTGTGAGAACAAGGCAGCTTTACTAATGACATCCAATTGCAAAGTTGCTTGTTTTCACTGTCCCCTTATTCTGAAGACCATTTATGAAACGATAACACCCCTTTAAGACTATGATCATCCAAAATGCGGCCAGTCAATTGTATGTTGGATCATCATCTGTGTGCATGATCTGACTAGCAACTTCCTGGACTAAACTGCTTGATCAAGCACAAATTTAAAGAGATAAAACAGTATAATAAATGTGTAAAAATAAGCGAATGATTTCCGATAATCAGCTGATCATGCAATACAAGTGAAGTTTCATGTGACAATGGCTGAAAAATTTTCATGTGACAGATAACTTTAGATCATTAGCCATGACAGGCAACTGTTTTGTCCATCTTATGGCAAGGTCAAAGGGATATTCCAGCCAGGAAAATTATTCTTTAAACAGGGCAAGGCTAAGGCAAAAATAAAAAATTTTTTTACCCCACTGTCACTCTCAAGTGACCTAGGTCCTTCTCTGTACTTGCAGAGTCTTTTTCTCAGCATATTTTCTATTGAGATGGTATCATTGGGTAGGCGAGGTGGTAATCTCGAGTACCGATTGAGAGATGGTGAGGCCTTTTGGATCTGAATCCTAAACACCATCGCTCCATTTGGTTAAAATGTAAGGGACAAAATTCTTTTCATTATTAGTTGAATATTTAGGGCGACATGTATGAACGGGGCTGCACCAGATACAGGGCAGTTCCTAGGCTAAATTTCACTCAGGGCGAGGTGAAGAAATGTCGCCCGCCTCCTCCCCCCACCCCACCCACCCCCCGTAACATATGGCACCACAGTGCATCACCGTAAACCAAAATATACAAAAAGCTTTACCACAATGTACTACGTATAAAACTACTAAATAATAGTCCTACAGTTACCAAATAACACTGCTACACCAACCAGAATCCCAAGACCACAAAGACCACATATCACCAGCACACAGTGACCGAATAATAAAACCACACCATGACCACATATCACCAGCACACAGTGACCGAATAATAAAACCACACCATGACCACATATCACCACCATATAGTGACCGCATAATACAAACTGACCATTACTGAGTATAAACCATTATACTACAACCAATATTACCGGCATATAGTGACCATACAGTGGTGGATACCAGCTGTACACAGGCTCTGCAGACATAAAAAATTACAGTGAAGTTATATCTAGTGACTCACAGGAGACGTTTCTGAAGAGTTGGTCTCTTACTCTTCTTCTCCATCTGTCCCAGACGCCATGATGACTACTCCCAACTCTTCACTGTAAAATTTACAAAACAAACATCTTAGACTCCTCAATTTATCAGCACTTCTCTACCAATTCTATCTCCATACAAATGCCCCATCTATAGCACCTCATATGGTAGCCATGTAATATGCCCCCTGTAGCCACGTATTAGCCCCCTGTAGCCAATGATGCCCCTGTAACCAGGTGATGCCCCTGTGGTAAGGTGATGCCCCCTTGTAGCCAGTGATGCCCCCCTGTAGTCAGTGATGCCCCCTGTAGCCAGTGATGCCCCCCCTGTAACCAGTGATGCCCCCCCTGTAACCAGTGATGCCCCCTGTGGCCAGTAGATGCCCCCCTGTAGCCAGTGATGCCCCCCTGTAGCCAGTGATGCCACCATTGTAGCCAGTAGATCCCCCCTGTAGCCAGTGATGCCCCCTGTAGCCAGTGATGCCCCCCTGTGGCCAGTAGATGTCCCCCTGTGGCCAGTAGATGTCCCCTTGTGGCCAGTGATGCCCCGTGTAGCCAGTGATGCCCCCTGTAGCCAGTGATGCCCCCTGTGGCCAGTAGATGTCCCCTTGTGGCCAGTAGATGTCCCCCTGTAGCCATTTTATGCCCCCTGTAGCCAGTGATGCTCCCTGTAGCCAGTGATGCTCCCTGTAGCCAGTGATGCCCCCTGTAGCCAGTGATGCCCCCCTGTAGCCAGTGATGCCCCCTGTAGCCAGTGATGCTCCTCTGTAGCCAGTGATGCCCCCTGTAGCCAGTGATGCCCCCATTGTAGCCAGTGATGCCCCCTGTAGCCAGTGATGCCCCCATTGTAGCCAGTGTGCCTCTTGTAGCCAGTGATGCCCCCATTGTAGCCAGTGATGCCCCCAGTAGCCAGTGATGCCCCCCTGTAGCCAGTGATGCCCCCCCCCTGTAGCCAGTGATGCCCCCTGTGGCCAGTAGATGCCCCCCCTGTAGCCAGTAGATGCCCCCTGTAGCCAGTGATGCCCCCCTGTAGCCAGTAGATTCCCCCTGTAGCCAGTGATGCCCCCCTGTAGCCAGTAGATGCCCCCTGAGGCCATAGATGTCCCCTGTAGCCAGTGCTGCCGTGTAGCCAGGGATGCCCCCTGTAGCCAGTGATGCCCCCTGTAGCCAGTAGATGTCCCCCTTGTAGCCAGTAGATGCCCCACTTGTAGCCAGTTATGCCCCCTGTAGCCAGTGATGCCCCTGTAGCCAGTTATTGCCCCTGTAGCCAGTGATGCCCCTGTAGCCAGTTATGCCCCTGTAGCCAGTTATGCCCCCTGTAGCCAGTGATGCCCCCTGTAGCCAGTGATGCCCCCCTTGTAGCCAGTGATGCCCCAATTGTAGCCAGTGATGCCCCCTGTAGCCAGTGATGCCCCCATTGTAGCCAGTGATGCCCCTGTAGCCAGTGATGCCCCCTGTAGCCAGTAGATGCCCCTGTAGCTAATTATAAAATAACAAAAAATTACTCACTTGACCACGGTCCGCGCGTCCAGCTCCGGGAGCTGCTGAGCGGTGTAAGCGGCGTGACGTCATCACGCTGCTTACGCTGCACGCAGCTCCCATGGATCTCTTCGGCGGCAGAGCTGCCAGCCGAGGATATCGAGCGTCGCAGGGGGCGCAGTGAAAGCTGTGCGCCCCCTGCGACGCTGTGTATGTATCGGCGCTCAGTGAGCGCTGATACATAGAGGAGGGGGAGGCAGGACGGGAACGATCCCTCCCGCCTCCTCCCTGCAGGAGCAGCTGCTGGCTCTGCGCGACTGTTATAAAACAGTCGCGCAGAGTCAGGGGCGATCCTCCGGGCAGGTGAGGCAGGCGGCGCCCCCCTCGGGTGACCAGAGCCTCAGCGCCCCGAGCAATTTGCACGCCCCGCCCGCCCCTAGGAACGGCCCTGACCAGATATCTGGCGTCTTTACAGCCTGATATCAAGCACAGCCCCGTTCATACATTTTCAAATCTCCCACACATCACTCCGGGGCACATTACATAGTGCCTGCGGCGTTTTGTAATGCGCTTTATCTCGGAGGGTGTGCAGGAAGGAACCGTAGCTAAGCTACATATTTATAGCTTAGCTATGGCATTTCTTGGCGCATTACAGTTGGAACAGGTATACTACTTTCATAGTGGTATACCTAATCTGAACTGTCGCCTGAGTGCTGGAATGCGCCTGATTTATGACCTGCTGTAGAGCGCATTCTTTGCCAGTATTATGCGCATGAGATTTGGCGTTTACACACCAAATTTCATGCATGTCGCTCTTCGTGTTTAAAATTGTGCCTTAGTTGTTCTGTGTTGGGTGTCTTTTGTATATTTTTTATAATGTATTTTTCTATCCGTGATTGGTTCGTCTGGCATCTGTTTTTGGCCTAGGGGCATGCCCTTTGGTGGACGACGTGAGACGGGTTCTGATGTCGTCACTGGTATGCGACTGTTTGACAGGCAGGCTGTGCCTGAGGCATGGTCCCACTCCGGTCCAGGTAAGAATCTTTTTGGTTTAATTAGAGGGACTGTATGCATGTATATATTATGCTTTAGTGCTTTTATTTTTCATGCTACGATTGAGAGTCCATGTGACGCCAGCCCTGTACCTGCCATTATTGTCTCAATGTTTTGGAATTATGTCCTACTTTAATAAAGACACCTGGACTGAGAGGACTTCTGGTTCCGGCGCTGCCATGCGGAGGTGAGTGCTCACAGCTCTCCGCCAACCTCCTGCCTCAGCCCGTGCTATAGTCGCTGCGACGGCGCCAATCTGCTCTCACGGAGCGGGTGACAGCCTCCTCTATCCCCTCCGGTGGGTGAATGGACAGATACGTCCTTAGAAGCTGCCAAAAGAACGCGTCCCCCCTGCCGGCCCGCACGCCGCGAGGAGACCCCAATATGGCGGCAAGGCGCGCGACAACTGCTAAAGACCGCAGACCCAGCGCTTCCCTCTATGGGGCCTCGACTTCCACGCCAGTGCCCTCAAACGCTCCTGCCTCAGGAACATCAACTTCTTCCTCCCTGGACTACAAAGCTATAGCCCTCGAGGTGGCCCGGCATATAGCTCCTGAACTCCAGGCTGCCATTGAAGCATTCCTGCAGGCTTCTCTGAGCCAGCTACAGCATGATGTCCAAATGCATGGAACAAGGCTAGATGAGCTAGAGCACAAGGTTTTGCATCTGGAAGCTGAAAATGATATGCTGCACCGCAAGTTATCTTCATGCAACAAGATACAAGCCACCCTATATGACCGCATAGAGGACCTTGAGACCGCTCCCGTAGGAGTAACCTCCGGGTAGTGGGTCTCTCAGAGCGTATCAAACAATCTGATCTGCAAGACCTCTGCCAATCTGGGCTTCCGCGAGCCTTGGGGATTAACCGCAGCTGCAGAGTCGAGAGGGCACACCGCATTGGCCCTGAAACCCCTTCTGACAAAGGAAGAGAGGACCGATCGCAGAGAAAGCCGCCATTATCAAATACCTGGACTACAACGATAAACAGGACATTCTCAAAGCTTATCGCAAACAGAAGTCCCCCCCTCTTCTGGAAGGGCAGAAAATCCAAATTTTTGAGGACTTTTCTATGGAGGTCTCCAGGCAACGGCGAACCTTCAGCAAGGTCTGTTCCTTTTTATTCTCTAAGAAGATTCGTTTTCAACTTCTATACCCGGCCACCTTGAAAGTGCTTCTCCCAGACGCCGCTCCGAAGTACTTCACATCCCCGAGAGACGCAGAAGATGATCTTCGCTTCCTTGAAGACTCCGGATCCTCTCCCTCTCGGTCACCTTCGTACACCGGTAACGGGTCATCATCGTCTCCCCCACAGCTCTCTCCTTCCTGGGACCGGAGATCTTCAAGCTACCGCCGTCTTCCTGAGACCCCCCAACGGTCCCCGACTTGAACTCTCACCTCAAGATTTCCGGTGATAATCTGCTGTCTCGGGGAACGTGAGTAACTTTGATATGGCTGCGACCTGTGGCCCAGTCGCCCCCCCCCTTTCCCCTTCCCCTTCGATTGCTTAAATTCTTTACCACTTAAACGGACTTTGTTCCATTTACATAGACGCTTATGTCTTTTTTGTCCCTTGTTACAGTTTGCTCAGATGCACTCATCCTAAACTATTGTAACTCGGGTTATTGCTCCTGTCTTGCTGACTATTATGTCATAGATCACTATTAGGCAGGTTGAGAGAGCTGCGGCCTTACTTAATTTTTTCTCTGACAGCGAGGCTGGCGGATAATGATAATGATCATTATTTGAAATTGTGCTGCTTCCCTCCCTGTGACAGAAAAAAGAGAAGTCCTTCCACGCAAGAGGAGAGTCTGAGTGGCCTGGTCCCTGATTCTCTGCGTGTCTTGTTTTATTTTATTTTACAGTTATTTCATTTTACAGTTTTCAACAAATTTGTAGAGCTCGTTTTTATCTCCTTGTTTTTACCTCCTTGTTTAATTTCTAAACTTGCTTGGTTCTGAGTCTAACGCCTCACAGTGTCAGCACCCCTATAGTGGTTTCTATACGCCAATTTGCTTCTCTAAACCCCCTCCCTCCCCCCTTACTTTGTCTAACCATGAGAATCGTCACGTGGAACGTGAAGGGACTCAGTTCTCCGAACAAACGTATCAGGGTCCTGCGCCATCTGAAAAAGACCCGCCCAGACATTGTTCTACTTCAAGAGACCCACTTGTCTCATGAGGACTTTTTCAGGATGCAAAGATTGTGGGTGGGACAAGTTTTCGGTTCTCCTTCAGTAGAGGGTAGAGCAGGAGTCCTAACCTTAGTGCACAAAAACTTCCCTTTCCAGCTAGTCTCCCACGAATCAGACCAGGCAGGCAGATGGTCTCACTTGAAGATCAGCCACAATTGTGATCAGGTCAGTCTGTTTAACATATATGGCCCTAATACTCAAAGCAAACCAATTTTCGAGAGCCTTGCAGCTAAGGTTCAGAGGGACGCTGCTGCATCCGTGATCATGGGAGGAGATATGAACATTGTATTAGACGAAGTTTTGGATAGAAAGAGAGACCCGGGCTCGGCTTCCCCAGCTGCTCCATCTAGGAGGCCCATTACGGGAGTCCTCCAGCACTTTCTGAACACCACAGGGCTGAGGGACGGCTGGAGGGATCTCCATCCCGACAGTAGGGAGTTTTCCTTCCTCTCTCCTTTACAGCATTTCTGGTCACGCTTAGACTATGTCCTGCTCTCCCATGAACTTCAGAGGAGATTGGTGACTTCTGAGGTTCTTGATTTAGTAATCTCGGTAGTGACCGAGATAGCTGACGTTTTCCCAAAAGGATCAGATTTCATCTGGCGGTTCCCCTCCTATATGGCCAAGACTGAGCAATTCGCAGATTTGCTGCGTGGATGGTGGCTAGAATTTGCCACGGCCAACGAGCAACACTATGAAGACATCTCATTATTCTGGGCCACGGCCAAGTCTGTTCTTAGGGGTCGTATCATAGCTCACACCTCTGCTTACAGACACAAGCTAAATGATGAGTTAAAGAAAGCATCTGAGCAGGTGAAACGGTCCTATACCAAATTTCTCTCAGACAGCTCAGAGGAGGCCAGGAGGGATTGGGAGCACACCAAGAGGGTCTTTGAACTCTGGCTGGGACGGAGAGAAGAGGTTCAGAGATCCCATCTGAGGTCTACCCTATTTCGCCACAGGAATAAAGCAGGGAAACTATTATCTAGATTACTTCAGGGCAGCTATGTCCCTTCCCACATTCCTTCTATCCGCACCCCGGGAGGCCAGACCACCTCAGACCCCTATAAAATTAAGGATTCGCTTAAGGGGTTCTATGAACAGCTATATTCCCTGGGAGGGAGTCCGGAAAGTGAAGAGTCAGTAACCGGCAGGAATTTTTTTAACTCTATTCCTCTCCCTAGATTGTCCCCTGAACAGTTGGAGGATCTCAACGCTGAGATCACTTCACAGGAGGCACAATCGGCCATTCGCCAACTATATTCAGGGAAAGCTCCAGGCCCCGACGGCTTTTCTGGAGACATCTATAAAATACTAATTGAACCCCTAAGCCCCTTGCTAACTAATTATTTCAACCAAATAATAAAAGAAGGTGCTATTTGACCCGAATCTAAAAATGCATATATAAAAGTGATCCCCAAAAAAGGCAAGGATCCTCTTCTCCCGTCTTCCTATCGGCCGATTTCACTGATAGATACAGATCAGAAACTATTGTCCAAGATAATGGCCGACAGGCTGGCTATGGTGTTACCCACTCTCATTGGCCCAGCACAGAAGGGGTTTATCAAAGGCCGAGCAGCAGTGGGAAACCTTAGGAAGGTCTTGGCAGTGCTGGAGAGCGCGAAGGGCACCTCCCCTCCCACCGGACACCCTGTCATGGTCGCAATAGATGCTGAAAAAGCATTCGAAAATGTCCGCTGGGAGTGGTTGTGGATGGTTCTAGAGCGTATGGGGATAGGGGGTGGATTTAAAAGCCTACTTTCTGCCATTTACAACAACCCGATTGCACAGGTGCACACTCCAGGCTTTCTTTCACAACGCTTTCCTCTCCATAAGGGTACCCGTCAGGGATGTCCCCTATCTCCCCTCCTGTTTGACATTGCTTTGGAACCTCTGGCACGCTTCTTGGAGGACTCAGACCTCTTTACCGGCATTTCAGTGGGTCGGAGCCAGATCAAACTCGCTCTTTTCGCTGACGATTTACTTATTTTTCTCTCCAATCCGGTAAGCCATCTCCCAAGAATTTTCTCTTTTTTGGAGGATTTTGGTACATTCTCTGGTTATAAGGTCAATGCCTCTAAGAGCGAGCTACTGGAAATTAATACCCCCCTCCCGAAATCTGTCTGGCAAAATTTAAATCTAGAGATTATCCCTGCAAAATCTCATATTACTTATCTGGGAATAAAAATAGGTAGGACCCCCAACACCATATATAATTTGAATTTTCCCCCTCTGATAAAAAAGATTTCAGACGATCTAAGTAGATGGCAAGGCCTCCCCCTTTCACTGTCGGGCAGATGCCACGCAATCAAAATGCTGTGCTTTCCAAAACTTTTATACCCCTTCAAACCCTTCCCTTATTATTACGACACGCAGACATAAATAGGATACATTCCTCTTTCTCCCACTTCATTTGGGTGGGAAAGAGACCACGGATAGCCCTTACCAAGCTAATGCTTCCTGTCCACGCGGGAGGTTTGAATCTCCCCAACATCCTGTTCTACAACCTGGCGTGTCTCACCAGACATGTTCTGGATTGGTGGGGGGGGACTGGCAGATATTCAAATTTCGATCTAGAAAGAGAATTGATGCACCCATGGCATCCCCTGGCACTGCTGCACACTAAACTCTCCCAGATCCCTCAAGTGGTTAGGAACTCCCTCTTGCTAAAAGATACGATCGCAACTTGGAAGCATGTATGTAAACTTTTGCAATTACCGCATCAGATGTCAAAGATGCTACCCCTATGGGATCTCCCCGACTTTCCTCAAGGTCGGGAAAACCCTATGTTTAGATTGTGGAGGGACAAAGGTGTGACGCGCGCTGAACATATAATGCATTTAGACGAAAAAAGGTGGCCAACCCCTTCTGAGTTGAGAGACAGGTCCTCTCTTCCCCCAGCCCATGTATTTCCAGCATTGCAAATTCTCTCTTTCTGCAAATCTAAATTGAGGAATCTTGTAAAGCTATGCTCTCCCAACGGTTTTGAGTCTCTTAGGAGGTGCCACAGCACTGCTTTCACTCTATCAAACATTTATAGTATTCTGAGGGAATGGGACTGGAGCAGAGGTGGGGGATCTCCATTTGTAAAGTGGGGCCATAAGCTGGGCGACCCTGATCTCCCGGATAAAATCATCACGGGCCTACGAAGGGTGCGAAGGGAAGTCATTTGTGAGACCTGGCGAGAAACCCATTTTAAAATATTGCACAATGCTTATTATGGCTTTAATCTCCCACCTTCGCGGAACTGCCCAGACAGGCGGTAGCCCTGTCCCAAGTGGCATGGAATTTGGGATTGCCCCTCTTCGCAAATCTATTGGGATGCCTTTATTGACTTTGCTCGTCAACACTGGCACGTTAGCCTAGCCAAGACGTATGAATTGCTGATCTTCCAATACACAAGGCCCCCAGATAACACGGATTCTGACGAACTATCCCCTGTCCTTCCACAATCTCTTCCCAGCCTTATTCATATTGCAATTCTGGTCGCCAAACGATGCCTCCTGCTCTATACCTCAGACCCCACCCCCCCATGTCCTTGCTAGGGGAAAATTTAATGCAGATACCTGATATCTGATAAACTTGAGACGGAACACCAAAAAGAACTACGCACGGAGAAATTCTTCAGAAAATGGAAGCCCTTTATCCTTGCACACTTCTCGACCGCTGAGATAACTCGGCAGATGTCCGCCTTCAAATTCATGAGCTGGTACGCAAGGGCGGGCCTGACGGGCACCCTGGGGCCTCTTGAACAACCCTGACTCCTTCACTTGAGTGTCCACGTTTTCGTAGGGGGCAGAGTTATGAGAGTGCCATGGGTCACCCCCTGACACTCTCTGAGATGTACAAATCATGGGTTAAACGGGAGTCCGGAGTAGGCGCCTCTCTGGATTCTCACGTCCCTCCCCCTCTCCCTCCCTCCGCTGGCGAAGAGGTTTAGACTCAGACTCACACCCATTTATCCATTTAATTTTTCTTTTCTTTCTTTTCTTCCTTTTATTTATTTATTCAATTTAATTCATTTGTTAACATTATTTCTTATTCTTTTGTCTGTTACTCTCATACACTTCTTTCATTTGCTTACTTAGGCAAAATGGTTAGTTACTTTTTTGTTAGTTGAATGTTTTCCCGAAGGCGGTATCTGCTGCGTGATACATATTACAATCTTGATTGGGAACTAATTTGTTGTGCTATGCAAATTCAGCTGACGTGATAACTCATGTCTATTTTTCTTCTCCATTGCAAATCTATGTTTTACTGCTTGTCTGAAATTTGTTGGACACACAATTTTACTCTGTTTCGATTTAGCTGTTTTGTATTGTACCTTTATGAAACTGAACAAAACTTAATAAAATATGTTTAAAAAAAAAAAAAGACACCTGGACTTTTTATTGATCCGGAGTTGCTGGCATTCCTACCATTATCGACTACACATTCCAGAGTGTTACGTATGGGATAAATGATGTTATATTTTTACAGATCTGACTTTTTTGGACGCGGTGATACCAAATATGTGTAACTTTTTTATTATTTTATTTTTTTATTTGTAAAATGGCGAAAGGGGGTGATTTGAACTTTTAATACTTTTTTTACGCTTTAAAAATGTATTTATTTATTTTACTTTAACATTCAGTTCCCTTTAGGGCACTTCACCACTAGGGGGTGTGATTGTTAATACACCCTAATGCATTGTGTATACAATGCATTAGGGTGTACCAAGATAACAGTTTCCCCCACTTCCTGCCTGGGGCCGGTAATGGGGAAATTCAAAACATGGCAGCGATGGAGGCCTTCACAAGGCTTCCTGCTGCCATGTTAGCCGATTGGGACTCAGCGATCTCACTGTTGATGTCCCGATCAGAGTGAAGAACGGTGCGCGGCACCATTTCTCACTCCTTTAGGCGCCGTGGCCATCTTTGCCGTGGTGTCTAAGGGGTTATACAGCACAGGCGGGTGGCAGCACCCCCCGCACTGTAACCGCCGGGTGTTAGCAATAAGCCACTAACACCCGCCGGCTGTGTGGCGGGACCACGAAGCGATCCCCCTGCAAAGGTCCTTAGCGACCCTGGGACGTACTCGTACGTCCAGGGTCGTTAAGGGGTTAAAAATTGTTTACCTGAGCCGGAATTGTCGCTTAGTAGCAACAAAGCGCTAAATCTATGACCCGCAGTAGAACAGGTTAATAGATTCAGACTTATTCTACTCTACTAATGCGGGCACAGAAAATGGCCAAGATACCAAATGGCCAAAATACATACATGTCGCCCGAAGTGTCTATTTTGATTGTTTTTGTGGGGGTTACAGAAGTGGCTGTACACATATAACTAGAGAGAACAACCCACATATATAACTTCCTTTCTAACTCATCTCCACTTTGGAGTCTCAAACTTATCTGACATTTGGTTTGTGGCTATGTTATTATTTTGTCTAAAATGAACACTCAAGAAGAATTTTCAGACTGAAATCCAGGGATAATACATAAAAAAATTTTGTCTGCATTGCTCATTTAGGTTGCTTGAAATAGTATATACGGTCCTATAGCGCCAGCCATGCAGTGTCTACCATAACAGTGCCAGCTCTACAGTGCCAGACATACAGCACCCACCAAAACAGTGCCAACCATACAGCACCCATCATAACAGTGTCATCCACACCATGCCTACAATAACAATGTCATCAAATAAATGCAGCTGTCAAAAATGAATTATTCTTTCTGACCTATGTGGATGGAAACAAAGCATGTTTGTATCCTGGTGGCTGGAGGCTGCAGGTTGTGCACCCCTAATCTAAAGCAAAGCTATAGTCTTCTGCATATCTATGGATAGCTCTTTTCATGTTTATGTTCTAAAGATATAATACTTCTTTGAACCTAATTGTATTATTATAGGAGATAGCACACACTGTGACAAATACTGTACTGTACACAAGAAGGTATATGTATTCAAATACATAGAGATGCAAGTGGTTGGCCTTGTACCCCAGACAACAGAATACACTCATAACAGTGGGGAACTTAAGAAACAAACATCTGAATTCATAACATTTTGGTAATTCTATGTTCAGTAAGTAATTTCTGCAATGTTCCCTTTGGTGACTTAGCGATTCAACCGCAAGTAATTTGTTAGGAATTTATGCAAAAAGATCTCTAAAGTACATCTATAGTGTAATTATTGAGCATAGGTTTTATAAACAAGCCGTGACAATCCATTAGATATCTAGAGTTTCAATAAAGTGCCATCTTCACAGCATATTGGGGCAGATTTATCAATACTGTCTGATACTTAGGCCGTGTTCACACGGCTTATTCAAGCCGTAATTGCAGGCCGGATTTCGCCCACAGTTACGGCTTGAATAAGGGCGGGGCGGGGGCGCGGGGGGGAGCTGCTCACCGGCCCCTGACAAGATTATTTTCGGCGGAAAGCATGACTTTCTCTATGAGAACTGTGGATTACTGTATGACAGGGACGATTGGAGCCGTACTGAAGGCAAATCCGGCCGCAGTATGGCTCCAATCCGCGGCGAAATAAGCGTGTGAACATGGCCTAGGGGAATGTATGAAAACTGTTTGGTCTAAGACTTTATTGTTGCCCATTTGCAACCAATCAGAGCGCCCCTTTTTCCAGAGCACTATATGAAATAACAGGGGCGCTCTGATTGGTTGCTATGGGCAACAAATAAAGTCTTAGACAAAAACAGTTTTCATACATGTGGCCCTTAGTGCAAACTTAGACAGTTTTAAAATGTGCCACATTTATTATAGTGTTGATAAATCTGGTGCATGTTTGGACTGTTTAGTCTAAGTTTCACACCTTCTATTAGTTAGTCCACTTTATGCCACTAAGCCCGGCACATTTTTTTTTCAGTGATGTCACGCCCCAGTTGTCGGGCAGACACATTAGTGAATATAACGGGTCTAAAGCACATAATAAATGTGGTATAAAATATGGTATGAAGCATGTACGCCAGTATTTTGGAGCAAACTGCACCAAAATTTTGTCACAATTGCCATAATAAATGTGCACCATTGTTTCTAAAATTTGGAATCTCTCCCTGGCAGTTTGTTTTAATGGACAGCCCATTCTTACAATGATGTCCCTGCTTTTTTCTGCAGTGTGCTTCTTTAACTTTTGCCAATCAGTTGATCACTGGGAAAAGGTTCATGGAGGAACTTTCAAATTTTAGAAAGACCATGATTTCCATAAACACAACAAGTCCAACAAGGCAGGAACTGCTCTTTCTAGTGGCTCTCTGCGCTAGATCATAGAGGGGAATCCCAAGCAGCAGACCACACTAATATATTCATATATCCTAACAGGAACTTTATTAGCATAATGAAAAAATATTAATTCCTGACATTGTTATCAGAACATTTTGGTAACATTTTGCAGCAGCATCTTTAAGAAGCCATTATTAGTTTTCACCTTTCATACATTTTCACCACAAACTTCCTCCCTGGTAATCAAATAATTATGTAGGAAAGAAAATTGTCTTAAAAGGATAGATGTTACTAATGTGAATTATAGTACAGTAAGTGTAAAAATGAGACATTTCTCTAACATACTATATGATGCTAGCTTTCAGGTTAGTGTTTGGCTCTTTTCACACTACATCTTGATTTATCTCTGACACATAGCTCTGATATGTACTTATGATGGATACCATTTAGTGGCATGCATCATACATGGGGTTACATGTTATACTGCACAATATCCTCTTTCTCCAGCATCTCTGCAGCAACCTCAAACACCTACTTTCCGAACAGAAGCCACAGTCTGCAGTGACAATATTTTAGCCTCTGTCAGGTAGGAGGGTTTTATGGGGATGTTTATTATTATTATTATTTATTTTGGAGCGCCCTTGGTTCCAGTGTGCTGTACATTCGAGGCAGGTACATAAACAACATTGGTCAAACAATTACCAACTGACAATAAGTGACTAACAACTGGTACAGAGGGAGAGAGGGCCCTGCCCATGAGTGCTTAGAGTCTACAGGGAAGGAGGGAAGAGACAGAAGGTGAGGGGCAGACATGTTTGTGGGGTGGAGCAGTGCAACAGGGTTATTCAAGAGACACAAGACTCACATATCATGGGAAACAAGCACATTGTTTCCCATGATATGTGGGTGTTTACAATAAAAGCTTTATAAAGAAGAAGACCGGTGAGTGCCGCCTATATCTCTTACCACTTAATTCAACGTGTATATATACAACAGGACAGTGGACACACAGCATAATGCCGACGCGTTTCGGACCTCTCCGGGTCCTTGATCACAGCATACTTACTTATTACTAAACACGAAAATTTATACATCTCTAAAAAGTACGTCACATAATCACATGATATTGGGTGTGGTTTACACAGATTAACTCCTTCCAATCCTACTGATACGATAAATAGATAAATTCTAGCAATAAATATATGTCTACATAGAAATGAAAAGAGTCATTTGCAATCTTAGAAACCAAACATAAAGCTTAATAGGGATCTTAGGAGGGACGATTAGTAGATATACATGAGGTCATTACGTTTATTCATTCCCTTGGGATAACGTGCATCACATTTCATAATCCAAAACGCCTCACGCAATCGAAGTTTTTTCTCCCAATCGCTTCCTCTAAGCGGTTTCTTTATTTTTTCAATTACTCCGCATTTTAACGAGGTAATATTTACTTTGTGTATTTCTATAAAATGCCTGGTAGCTCCTGACAAATAAATTTGTTTATTGCGAATACCTGTTATGTGTAATTCGGCAGTTCTCTGTTTCATTTTACGTATAGTACTCCCTATGGATTTTTTATTACACTGTTCACATTGCACATAATACACATGATCCGACATGATCCGACTAATTGAGAATATAATAACTTTTAAACCTGG
>JAODAL010003771.1:0-25000 GCA_025379985.1 Phyllomedusa bahiana
TTCTTTTTTCTTATACGCTCGGGGGAAAGGAAAGCGAGCTCGATTGGTTGCAAAAGGCAAAAGAGAAAAAACTGTTAGGGCATGTTAAACAACGATTTGAACGCGGTTTGGCCACGGGTTTCCGAGCTTTCCGAAAAACGCCCATTTATAAATGGTTTCCAATGGGAAAACCTTTTTAATATTCACAGGGCGTGGGTTTGGCCGCGGCTTTGGGGCGCGGCCTTGCCCCGCGTGTTTGGGGCTTCCTTCTTTTCTTGAAGGGAGCCCTCAGCAAGGCGGCCGGGGCGGGTGTCGCCGGGTTGGTGCGCAGCTGGGGGGCGGGTTTTTTTCCCCCTCCCTTTAATTTGCATGGGGGCAACCCCCCCCAAACCCCCGGGCCAGCCCCCACCCCGCAAACCCCCGGGGTAAAGGGAGACGCGGGTGGACGAGGTTTGGCCGGGGAACTCTGAAAGCCCGGCTGAACTGCGGCCAACCATCGTGTGAACGAGGCCTTGACTATGTTCCACGGCGTAATTCGGGCCGACAGTAGGGGCCCGCAATTACTCGGGTATTGGGATCCGCAAATCGCCGCATACTGTCACGACCCCCCCGGCCCCATGACTGTAATTATTGCGCCGCATATTCGCGTAGTAATTGACTGTCATTTATTTTCCCGCGCGCAGTGCGATCGTATTGTACAAAAGGGGAAGGGGCAAAATCCATAGTTCTTTATGAGAACTAGGGGATTACCGAAATTCGGCGGCTCTGCTGATTAGAGCCAAATACGCACCAAAATTAGCCCGTGAACATAGACTTAGACATTTTGAAAATGGGGTTTCAATATGGTTTTAGCGCTAAGATATTTTTCAGCTGTTTCCCCTTTTTTTCAGAGGAGGTCAAGACGCCATTATAGTTCCTTGCTCTGTCATGTACATTGTTGAGTAGCAGTTTCGCCTCATTACTGATACACCCGCGCTCCATCATTGCTATATAATGGGACGTTCACATGTAGCAGGTTTTAGCGCGGTTAATGGGAACTTGTACGCATATCCCCGTCTCACGATAAGGTGAAGGCCTGTGAAGGTTTTCTATAAACCACACCAACCTCCTTCCCCTGAGGTTTTCCTGTGCTTTTGTTGTGGTTTTTTACGTTAATTTGGAAAAACCATGGTATAAGAAGCAGCATGTCCGATCACGATCTAGGCTATGCATAGCAATTCTACAAACATTTTCCCGGCGTTTAATTTTTAAAGGGAAAAAAAATGTGGTGGAACAGTTTTTTGTTTAGTTTTTTGTTAGTAAAAAGTCAGTGAAAATTGTAAAGATTGCTTGTCTTAAGCCGCCCATACACCTCCAAAAAGAGCCGAACACTGTGCCCTTCATGCATATTAGATAGTAGCCGACACTAGCGGGGTCAGCCATCTTGTATGTGATGTGCGAGGCCCCTTTTTAGAAGTTGCTGTATGGAATTTTTCACATAACAGCTTTAGTTTACAGGATTTTTTTTTTTTTTTTTAGGTCTAAGTGTATTCTCTGTCGCTTATGCACAAAAAAACTTTAACTCTGTATCATTTGGTGAACCGTGGTGCCATGTGTCTTGTCAGGGCTGGGCAATTCCCTTGAGCCACTTAGGCAATGTAGCGAGTAGTTTGCCACCATGCTTAACTTTTTGGGAAGTGTTTTATTTGAAAAAAAATGTGTTGAATGGTCTTAAAGGGGTTGTCTCACTAGATTGATTCATTTTACCTCAGTCCTGTTTCTTGGTTTCATTTTGAATTCAGGGGCGTGTTTACTGGCTTCCACTAGGCTGCAGTAGAACCAGGTCTGTAGCTATAGCAACCAGTGGGCACCAACAGGAAAGATCAAAAAGGTCTGTTTTAGCGACCTGAAGCTGATGCAGCCCCCTATGAGGGGATTCTGGAATAGGGAAAGGGCACTGTTCATGACAAATATTTCAAAGGCTTGTTTTTTTCAAATCTTTAATCTAAAAAGCAATCCTTGTAGTGAGACAACCCCTTTAAGGAGACGTCAAAGTAGCTGCCTGTTTTTTTATGCCTATGTATTGTCCATCTTTGGTCCAGAGTTGTGTAAGGCTGTATTCACATGTTGGATTTCTGTTGCAAATCTGCTATACGCTATGTTTTGTGATGCCCGCTTTGCAGAACTATTGGCACACAAACAATAATGCCAAATACATGTCAAAAGAACAAACTCTGTGTGAACCAGCCTTAAGCTATGTTCAGGCATGGCAAGATTGTTGTGGATCTGCTGAAGTTTACACTGCAGTCCATGTTAATGGAGTCTTTAAAACCACATCCACACATAGCAGAGAAATTCTGCTAATAAAAGGCATGTCCAAAATTTTTTTAACCTTCAAAATGTAAATATACAGCCTGGAAAAAATTTTAAAAGACCCCTGCAAAAATGTTTTATTTCTCTATTTTTTTCTTTAAAGGTATGTATTTTTTAGAAGAAGTACATTTTTATTTAATTTTAATAATGTACTGAACAAGGCCCCCAAATTTAAAACAAAAAATGTTGTATTTAAAAAATAAATTTTAAATGAAAAATCTTTCAAAATGAAAAAAAAGAAGCAGCAGCGCTGTCAGACCCCAAATAAATGCAAAAGAAAATATTCTATTTTTTCAGTAACAAAAAGACTAATTTTTTGTCAAAAAAGATTTTCTTTTCAACCCTTTGGGTTGGGGAAAAATTATTTTTTCTTCAAATTCCCTTTTTGGGCCCATTTTCCCCACACTTTTTTGCCCTCCAGTTGTCCTATTGTCAAGAGGATTTTGAAAACCACAGCAGTGTTTTTTATACTTTCCTTCATTTTAAAAAAAAATTTGGTTTCCCCCGGTGCACCTAAAACAAAAGCCATTAAGTAGAAAGGTGGACTTTGGCTGGAATTCAACTGAAAACTGGAATGTAATGGCCGTCAGGAATTGTACGTTAAAATGCCGGGTTTTTTAGGGAAAAAAAGGGGAACGGGGGGGCTTTAAATTTTTCCAGGCTGTATATAAGAAGGGCCTTTTAAAAACTAGAAAAAGTGTGTGTGGGGGGGTAAAAATTTAAAAATTTATATGTTGGGTATTAAAACACCAGTTTACACAAATTTTTTAATAACACACACATTTACACACACACACCCCAGATATATTTAATTTTACACTTGTTCACACACACACATATATATATATTTTATATAAATATAACCCAAAAAAGTTCATACATTTTTTTATTAAAAGTATATATATATATACATTTACCAGTTCATACATAAAAAAATTTTTATTATATATATAATATATTATATTTATAAAATATTTTAAAAAATACCACACACATACCCGTTTTTGTATATACACCCCAGTTCGGTGTGTGTGTGTTGTTATAATTATTTTACATTTATATTTTTACCTTTCATCATACATACAATCACCGGGCCCCTTTTTTTAGGTACAACCCGCTATTAAAGGGTTGGCCCCCTTTGCCCTTTAAACTGCCTCAATTCTTCGTGGGATTTGTTTCCCAAAAAGGTGTTGGGAAAGATGCCCCAAATTGGGAACCCAAGGGGGCCCAAAGAAGGGCCAAAAAAAAATATTCCCCACACCGCAAAACCCCCCCACCAGCCTGAACCCCTTGATACAAGGCAGGATGGATCCATGCCTTTTATGTTGTTGACGCCAAAAATTTCTGACCTACCAACCGAATGTCGCCGGGGAAACGAGATCATTTGACCCGGCAACGTTTTTCCAATCTTTACTGTCCCAAATTTTTGATGAGCTTGGGGGAAATTGGGCCTCAGGTTTTCCCGTTCTTAGCGGAAAGGATGGCCCCGGGGTTTTGGGGCTTCTGTGCTGTTTGGGCCCCCCCTTTCCCCCAAAGTTGGCCCTACTGTGCGTTCAGAGATGCTCTTTTTGCCTACCTTTGTTTTAACGGGTGGCTTTTGAATTTACTGTTGCCTTTCTATCGCTCGAAAACCCGGGCTGCCCCTTTCCTTTGACCTCTGGCATCAAAAAGGCCCTTTCCGCCCCCCAGGACTGCCCCCTCATGGATGTTTTTCTTTTTCGGACCAATCTCGGGAAAAAATAGAGATTTTTTTTTTGGTTTTTTTTTTTTTTTTGGGGGAAAATCCCTGGAGATCAGAATTTTCTTAATAAATCGACCCCCGCCCTTCTGGCACCCCAACCATGCCACGTTCAAAGGCACTCAAAACAAACCCTTTTTTTCCCCCCCTACGAAAGCTCGGTTTGAACTGCAGGAATTGTCTTGACCTTCTACATGCCTAAATGCCCTGAGTTTCCGCCCCGTTAGGGGCTGATTGAAAATTAAGGGGTTTAAGACATTGGACGGTTCCTAATAAAAAAGGGGCCCCGGGGATGTATATATATACATACACATACACTTTTGTGTGTATGTTTTTTTTATTATTTTATTTATATATTAAAATTTTAAAAAAAAAAATACAGCACTCCAAAGAACTACTTGAAAAATTAAAGGGGGTTTCCCCGCACAAAAGCTTCCGATACAAGAAGTTCCAAGATCCAGAGTAAAAAAAGTCCACGGCACTCCAAAATGCATTCAAGCAATAGAGTAGTTTTTCCTCCATGCTCAAAAGAGCGACGTTTCAGCTCCCTCACAGAGCTTGAATGCATTTTGGAGTGCCGTGGACTTTTTTTTACTATATATATATATACACTCACCGGCCACTTTATTAGGTACACCATGCTAGTAACGGGTTGGACCCCCTTTTGCCTTCAGAACTCCCTCAATTCTTCTTTGGAAATAGATTCAACAAGGTTTTTGCAAACGATGCTTCATTGGTACCAAGGGCCCAAAGGTGCCAAGAAAAATTCCCCCACCCATGACACCCACCACCACCAGCCTAAAACCGTTGATACAAGGCAGGATGGATCCATGCTTTCATGTTGTTGACCCCAAATTCCTTGACCCTACCATCCGAATTGTCGCAGCAAAAATTTCGGGGACTCATCAGCCCAGCAACGTTTTTCCAATCTTCTACTGCCCAATTTTCGATGAGCTTGGGCAAATTGGAGCCTCAGTTTTCCTGTTCTTAGCGAAAGGAGGCACCGGTGTGGTCTTCTGCTGCGTAGCCCATCTGCCTCAAAGTTCCCGAACTGTGCGTTCAGAGATGCTCTTCTGCCTCCCTTGGTTGAACGAGTGGCTATTTGAGTCACTGTTGCCTTTCTATCAGCTCGAACCAGTCTGCCCATTCTCCTTTGACCTCTGGCATCAACAAGGCATTTCCGCCCACAGGACTGCCGCTCACTGGATGTTTTTTCTTTTTCGGACCATTCCTGTAAACCCTAGAGATGGTTGTTTCGGAAAATCCCAGGAGATCAGCAGTTTCTGAAATATCAGACCAGCCCTTCTGGCACCAACAACCATGCCACGGGTTTAAGGCATCAAACACCTTTCTTCCCCATACTGATGCTCGGTTTGAACTGCAGGAGATTGTCTTGACCATGTCTACATGCCTAAATGCACTGAGTTTCCGCCATGTGATTGGCTGATTAGAAATTTTAAGTGTTAACGAGTTGGACAGGTGTACCTAATAAAGTGGCCGGTGAGTGTATATATATATATATATGTAGAGAGAGAGAGATGGGTATGTAGATCTGTGTGTACAGACATACCAAAATTGCGCTTGTGCTCTCTGCCTGGACTGCGCGCTCTCTGCCTGGACTGCGCGCTCTCTGCCTGGACTGCGCGCTCTCTAGTATACATACACTGTGAATTGTTTCTCACCTGTCTGTTCCAAATGGTCCATAGGTTGGTGATGGGGACATTGGTGATTGCCGGCCTGTGGGCACCGTGTATGTAGCAGTTTTGTCACGTTGATGTATTTGCTTCATCTTAGCTACTCTGTGGCTCCAGAAAACGCTCATTGATAGTAACACCTTTTGAACTTAATCGGCCATAATTGGATCTTTTGGCAAATTTATAGTCGTCGTTATACATAGATGAATCTAGTGCTAAAAGTGGGCAGTGCGATTTTCTACTTTAGCTGTAAAGTTTCCGCATCGACTCTCAGGAAATCAGTTTGCTCATTTAGAGTAACGGCTAATGATTTGCAAAGTTCGCCCATCAGTTTGCACATCCCTACCGTACGTATGTTAGTGGAGCGGCCTTGCCGGCATGCCCACCGTTGCCTCTTAAAGTGACTTTAGCTATCGGTCAGTGTCTTGTTTCTTTTTTATTGAGCTTCGCCCTTCCTCTGTGTGCATTGTCCCCCTGCTTCTTCATTCTCTACATGCCGTACAGGGCCCACATACTTGTCCTTTGCAGCTTGCTCGGTAGGATGACCACTGCCATTGATTTCAGTAAGCTACACTGACAGTATCCACAGTATTGATTTTTAGTAAAAAATACAATTGGGATAAATGAGTTGTATGTGTGCTCTAATACACCTGTACAGACATGTGTGTCCCACAGCCTCTTCTCATATATTAGAGGCCAAGTTAGCGCGAGTGAGACAATTTTAATAAGACATTGGAATGGGGGTTTCTCTGTGACTATTGTAGGGCCCGGGATTTCAAAAAGAGAAAAGCACACAAAGGCGCTTCATTGTCTGCTAATCCCAGAAGAAGTCCAGGGCCATGCGTGTGAGTATATGCTCACCACGAGAGGTTGTGCTAATGGTGTACAGGGTGTAGAGATTAGTCAGTTTGCTGTCTGGGGTCTGCTCCGGAGTAATTGGAGGGGTCGGATGAGGAAACCATGTCGAAGTGATTAAAGATGTTGCATATGAGGAGGGAAGCAACAGCAAACAAGATCGTAAAGCAGAAGGATTAGGTCAATGCGGTCAAGGATAGTTGTAGAGTTGCTGTGTCAGAAGTACAATATAGCGCGTTTCGAGGCTGGACTAACCTCTTCATCAGATAATGTACATATGCAACGTACTGTAAGCACAATATTACATGTTGAGAGCCTATTCATTAGATCATTTTAATACAGGCAGTCTTTGGGTTACGGACGGGAGAGGGACTGTAGGTTTGTTCTTAAAGTGGTTGTCTCACTACAACAGCCTGTTTTATATTGTTTTTGTTTTTTTTCCTCCTCTGTGGAGAAAAAAAAAGGAAAAAACAAAACTGTTGGTAAAAGGAAACCACAAGTAAGCAGGTTAGCAGCTGCTGACAGATCTTATAATGGCTTTGTCTCAATTCTAATTATGGCCACTGTGTATAGCCTGGATAGCACATAACAATGATATTGGGTATACATGTTACAAGAGTTAAAGTGGTTGTCTCACTATAAGGATTGCTTTTTATGTTAAAAATCTTGCAAAAACAAGTCACTTTGTAATATATGTCCATTAACAGTGTCCTACCTATTCCTAGATATCCTCTCTTGTATGGGCTGCATCAGCTCCTCAGGTACAGACCTGTTTACTCTCTCCTGATAGGCTGGTTGCTATAGCTACAGTCCTGGCTTCTCCTGCAGCCTAGTAGAAACCAGTACACACGTCCCTGAATTCTAAATGAAATAAGACAACCCCTTTAAGTTACATTTTTTTCCATAAATGATTTTGCATATGTCGAAGTCCTATGCCAGAGCCTTTGGTAGCGCCATAGTTATGGCTTAGCAGCAGCCTCTGTCCTATTGCTCTTTTTGTATTAGGCATTGGCACCATGGCGTTTCTCCTTGCATGGGTGTCACGCTATGTTTTATTATTCCTTCTCATTTCCCTACATGAAAATGCCATCCTGGATCATTTCCATAAGTCTCGTCCACAAGTGGCTAAAAGCCATGAGCTAGACTGAAACTCATTAAGATCATCACCACGTTGCCCAGTGCTAGTTCCAGCGGTGGAAACGCTGCATATTGTTCTGCCAGATAAAGGAAAGCACGAAGCGGCTTATATTCAAAGCGTCCATCTCCTCTTAATGGTCTGTTCAGAGCTATCCATCTCCAGCGAGTTTGATTTCCTTTTGTGTCATACATATAACCTGTCCTGTCTCTTCCGTCTATAACCTTGTATTCTGCTATGGAGGATTGGCGTCCGCTGTACGTTAGGTGACATCTTGCCGCTGATATGATGGATGGGTGTGTGGGTTCTCGCCTCTGTCCTGTAGATGGTGATTGAGGACGGAGCTGAGGCGACGGCCTTTACCTCATACTAAATGCAAGGGTGCACATCACCGTAGTGATCACACAAGAGCTCTACAGATAGAAAACCCTATAACAGAAGCAAATATAATCATATCTGACGATATTTATTTTCAGAAGTCTGTAGGTAAGATCTAGTCATTCTACATCTTTACCTGCAATTCTCGTGACAGCCTGTTTTATATTGTGTTTTTTTTCCTCCTCTGTGTAGATAAAAAAAAAAAAAAAGGAAAAAACAAAACTGTTGCTAAAAGGAAACCACAAGTAAGCAGGGTAGCAGCTGCTGACAGATCTTATAATGGCTTTGTCTCAATTCTAATTATGGCCACTGTGTATAGCCTGGATAGCAGGGGCGTAGCTACAGGGGGTGCAGAGGTAGCAGTCGCTAGCGGGCCCTGCAGCCTGAGGGGCCCAAAAGCCCTTCTGCCATATAAGAAGACACCAGTATTGTAAATGGCACATGGCAGCTGGGGGGCCCATTTCACTTTTTGCATCGGGGCCCAAGAGCTTGAAGCTACGCCTCTCCTGGATAGTACATAACAATGATATTGGGTATACATGTTACAAGACTTAAAGTGGTTGTCTCACTATAAGGATTGCTTTTTATGTTAAAGATCTTGCAAAAACAAGTCACTTTGCAATATGTGTCCATTAACAGTGTCCTACCTATTCCTAGATATCCCCTCTTGTGTGGGCTGCATCAGCTCCTCAGGTTGCTATAGCTACAGACCTGTTTGATCTCTCCTGATAGGCTGCCAGCGCTAATCGCTATAGCTACAGACCTATTCTCTCTCTCCTGATAGGCTGCCCGTGCTGGCTGCTATAGCTACAGACCTGGTGTCCTCAGCAGCTCGTCACTGCAGGCCAGAAGTAACCCGTAAACGCCCCTGAATTCAAAAATGAAAACAGGACTGAGGCAAGATGAATCGATGTAGTGAGACAACCCCTTTAAGGAGTTAGATATACATGTTTAAGGAGCTAAGTAGGAATGCAACAAAAGAATAACGGATCTGACAGCTGCAGCTTATTGATGGTTTCCAGTGAGCCACAAGATCTTTTCTACAGTGCACAGCTAAGCGATAACTGTAAGGCTATGTTCACACGGCTTAACTGCGGGGCGTAATTCCGCCCCGCAATTACGCCGTGTGGCCGGGGGCGGGGCGGGAGCGGGGGAGCGAGCGGGGGGCTGGCACCTCGCCGGCCCATAGACAGTCATTGCTAGCGGCGCGTATACGCCGCTAGAAAGTGACCTGTCAATTATCTCCCCTCTCGGCGTATTCGCCGAGCAGGGAGAGGAGACGTAATCCATAGTTCTCTATGAGAACTGTGCATTACCGTAGTTACTGGGACGGATTCAGCCTGTAATTGGCGCACTTCGGCGTGTAATTACGGACTGAATTACGTCCCAGAATAAGCCGTGTGAACATGGCCTAAGGCTATGTTCACACGGCTTATTTTGGGACGTATCTCACCCCGTATTTCACGCCGTGCTGCGATACGTCCCAGTCATTCCGGTAATCCCCAGTTCTCATAGAGAACTATGGATTATGTCTCCTCTCCCCGCTCGCACAATACTACTTATTCACGGCGTATCCTCGCAGTGGATAATGGATGTCTATGGAGCCGGCAAGCTGAGCCCCGCCCCCATACATACAGCGTAATTGCGGGGTGAAATACGTCCCACAATTAAGTCGTGTGAACATGGCCTAAGGGTATGTTCACACGGCATGTTCAGTCCGTCTAGATGGATCCAAACACGTATCGGGGTTCAGACGAGTGATCACTGCTGCGTGCCTCACTGCCTCTTTCGGATCTGTTCAAAGAATTGACATGTCAATTCTTGATCCGCAAGACGCAGCAGGCGCCTTATTTAGAACTACAGGGAGCGATCCTGCTGCAGCCAACACACATGCAAACACGCACCTGCTTGTTGGATACCTGTTTTGGATCTGATTGACGTTTTTGGATGCGATTTTCGGATCCAAAATCGGATCCAAAACCGCTGTCTGAACATACCCTAAAAGATAGCAAAGATTACAAATATGATCGATAAAACGTAAAAAGTTAAGGCTCCGTCTACATGACGAGTAGTTCAAGTTGGAATCCACGTAGATTTTGAATTGAAATACTCGTCTAAGGCTACGTCTACACAGCGTATCCAAAATCCGACAGCATTTTGATGTTGCTGGACAGTGCTGTTTTGACGCAGATTTGTGCTAAAACTGCGGTCAGTTTTCGGAATTCGCCGTCAGCCCCGGCAGACGGCAAATCTGGGCCGATTATCTGACGTTTTAAAATCTGCTGGATTTTAAAACAGATCGTAAAAAATCTGTGCTGTGTAGACTACAACACGTATCTTTTATTGCTGTCTCTGCAGCACAGTGTGCAGCCGGATTTTTGTCAGATTCTAAATACTGAATCCGCTAATAATACAGTGCTGTGTAGACATAGCCTGCAATTGTAAGTAAATCAGCCCCATATTCAATAGAAAATATGTGTTGAAGTTTTTAAGAGTGAATAAAACTTCGAACATGTTCTTCCTTCCATAATATTTCAGATGGAAAATTTACTATTGAGGTCAATGGAGATGGCAAAAAATCTCGTGTAAAACACATCATAAAAATTTCGTTTTGTTATGGATGTGGATCTGTGTCCAAAACCCCATAGAGATGAACGGAAGAGAAACGACCTAAATCCATATAAAATACTTGATGGCAACTGCGTCATGTGACCCTTTGCTCAGGACCAACGGTGCCTTCTTGTGAAAGATGCAGGCTATGGGCAGATATCTGTCAAAAAGTTGATCTGGCAAGTTGTCTTCATGGTGCTGTAAATGAATCATTGTTAAAGGGGTTGTCTCGCTACAAAGATTAGCTTTCAACATCTAGGGAACGTTAAAGGGGTTTTGCCACGATGTAATGTTGACGTGGGATCCTCCAAAATGGCTATTTAATCACTTTTCTAAATATATGCGATTACAAAAATTGCAATCTGAGAGAGCTACAGCCTTCCTTACATGCACTTAGTTACTTAAAAGCTTCTATTAGATACGACCTGACAAGAGCTGCTGGCCGGGCTTGTGCAGAAAACACTTCTTATCTGATGAATGGGAGCTGAAGAAGCTTTCAAGGCACCGGGTAGAAATATGTTGTGTTTTGTATACAGAATCCACTAGTTGTAATGTGATTATCTGAGTAGATCCCTGCTTTATCTGATGACAGAGAACATGAAGAAGCTTTCAAGCTGCTGTGGAGAAAAGGTGTTGTATTTTGTATACAGAATCCACTAGTTGTAGTTTGATTATTTGAGTGAACATTTCACACGTTCCCTTATGCACGGTTCTGTGCTCTGGTTGCGTCTCTCTCTCTCTCTCTCTCTCTCTCTTAGCTCAGCCTGGCTTGTTTACTTTTGTTTCTTAGCAGATAAGGCACGTCCTGCAAAAACCCCTTTAAATGAAGATGTTTTCCCAAATATATTGCATTGTTCATTTTCTTTTGTTAAGGAACTACAAATGATTTTATCACCTTCTGTGCTCTCTTGTTCCCCAATTGACCGACCTGTGTACTTCTCCTCCCCTGCTGTTTGTTCTATTTGATAGCAGGGAGTGATGTCATCACACAGGTTGTGGCCAGCACAGAACTGCTGGCAGTGAGAGCTTGTTTTTATCTGATCTTTCAGACAAAAGACACTAATTATGCTGTTTACTTTAGATAAATCCCCTGCTAGCAGGTCCAGAGAAGCTTTTGAGCTAATCTAGACTAATTAGCAGAAGTCTGAATACACGGAGCTCATATGCTAATTACAGACAGCTTGACCAGGAAGTGACAGAGCAAAGCAGCATTATTTCATTCATGCATCCTATGAAACTTTGAGATGAGACATCCCCTTTAATGCCGAATGATAGACATACCATAAATGGAAGCCCAGAGTGGCACAGGATCAGAGATTTTTCAATTTAAAGGGGTTCGTTGCATTGGATTATCCCTACTTGTTAGAAGGGTCCCTTGACTTATGATTACAAAGTGTCCTGGTGCTGAAACCCCAGCGATCCACTGTGATCTATGGGGAAACCTGGCTATTAATGTTCAATTTCCCAGCAGCGCCACCACAGGGGAAATAACGCATTATAACATGGAGTCCATTCACATTATTAGTCCAGCTTTGTAATGGAAGACAGGACAGGTCCTCCAAAGAGAGAGATTGTAAGTGCTCTAGACTTTGGAACAGAGGACCCTCCTCTACTAACTCAGAATTCCCTTATATAGTGTATGAAGGTGGGTATTATAGACTGGATAACCCCTTTAACCTGATGTCAACCTGATATTGACCTCCTTAACAGGCTAACCAGAAGCTTTCAGAAGACAGCCGTCTGGAATCCCTGATGTATGGGCAGCTTTGAAAGAGCTGTCTTACGTCGATAACTTCTCTTCAGATTGAAGCCACCCAGTTCTGGCCAGACCCACACTTCCCTATTTAAAGGGTTTTTCTCACCACAATGAAAAGCTTCAAACATGTATACAAAGGTAAATAAAGTCTATTCCCAAATACCTTGCTCCTCGGATTTTACTTTGTTTAGGAGACAGCGAAGATTTTGTCTCCTGCTTGTTTACACAAGCTACCCTAGGTTACCACCTCTCACTGCTCTATCTGCCCTGTCTAGCACAGGAGCTTGTTGACATTACTTACCGACAAGCTTTGACCCTTTAGGGCTCTACAGTTTACAAACCTCCTGCCCTCATGTCGCTGTTTCAGGCCCAGCTAGGAGTAGCTGATATGTCCGTCATTGCTGTAGAACCACCCACAGCCCAGGAAGTTTGAGTCTGAAGCTGGCTGTGAAGAACGGGCTCTGTAAAACAAAATGATGTGAAACCCCTTTAAGGGGCAATGTTATATTACACTGCTGCCATTCACATGAATGGGCCAGGTCTACCAGAGAGACCACCCCTCTGTTTTTGGATATGTGTTCTTGCTGGGGGTACCAGCACAATAAGCCCTCTATGGTGTCCATAAGGCATAGCCAAAGGGGTTGATGACCCTAATGCTCTTATGTTAAAGGTGTTTTTGCAGGTAGTTAAAAAGCCATCTTTGGCCCCATATTTGACTTCTAAACATGGTTGTGGTCTTGTGAAGTCCTCATGTCCTGGAGTTGGGAGTGGGATGTTGGTGGTACTGAAGAGCAGCACAGGGCAGTGGGTTGGTATTTATATAGCATTTTATTGTAACGTTTCTTATTTTTGTATACTAGGAACAAATATATATCTTTAGCCCAAAAAAAACCAATTCATTTGGGGGTCTCACTACAAGGATTGCTTTTTATGTTAAAGATCTTGCAAAAACAAGTCACTTTGCAATATATGTCCATTAACCGTGTCCTAACTATTCCGAGATATCCCCTTTGTATGGGCTGCATCAGCTCCTCAGGTCCCTATAGCTACAGACCTGGCCTTCTTAACTGCAGCCTAGAATAAAAGGCCACCAGTATAACATGGGCCCCTGAATTTAAAATGAAAACGGGACTAAGGTCAGATGAATCAATGTAGTGAGACAACCTCTTTAAAGGGGTTGTCTCACTATTCATCTTACCTCAGTCCTGTTTTCTTGGTTTCATTTTGAATTCAGGGGCGTGTTTACTGGCTCCTACTAGGCTGCAGTAGAAGCCAGGTCTGTAGTTATAGCAACCAGTGCTGGCAGCCTATTAAGATAGATTAAACAGGTCTGTAGCTATAGTAACCTGAGGAGCTGATGCAGCCCATACAAGAGGGGATATCTAGGAATAGGTAGGACACTGGTAACGGACATATATTGCAAAGTGACTTGTTTTTGCAAGATCTTTAACAGAAAAAGCAATCCTTGTAGTGAGACAACCCTTTTAAGGCTGAGCTACACTTCTATCTATTTGGTGGACTGATATTTCTCAGGAGCTTGTCAATGACATCTAGAATCCAGTGGGATCTCTTCTTGCTGTATTTACCGCTCTTACTGCCAGTGCTGAGATAGGGTTTCCCGGGGATCAGTGAAAATTGTCTTGATGTTGTGACATGTAGAACGCTTAGGAAATTCTGTTCTTTGCAGGTTCTTTAGTCTCTAGTGAGAGACCGTTTAGCGTTGTAACACCCGTGTAACAGGATATTGGGGTTATACTGGGATGGGTATAGCATTTGGGCAAGATGTTTCTATGGTCAGCACTGGTGTACAACGTTTTGGTTGGGACTCCAGATTCGGTGTTATGGTTTTGGTGAGGTAGTAGTGGTATATTCACACATGGCAGATTGTTGCAGACATTTGTACTAGTGAACAAAAAAAAAAAAGTTTCCTTCATGTGACTGTTTATACAGCATGGATTGAGTCCTCGGATGAATGGAGTCCAGCCATGGGCACACCCATGAGCCTTCGAAGAAGAGGACTTTCATGCTTGGTAAAGTGCAGTACCTTCTACGGCTGCCTTCTAAAATGGTGCTACTCTAAGGCTATGTTCACACGGCGTAATTGCGGGACGTGCAGTACGACTGCAATTATGCCGGGTGATTTGGGAGTCGTGCTGATGCGCGCGTACTCCCTTGGCGCGGGGAGGGGGGGCGTCAGCCTGCCGGCCCCACATACGGTCATTGCTAGCGGCGCGTATTTGCCGCAAATAATTGACATGTTACTTATCTCCCCACGCGTACAATACAATTGTATTGTGCGAGCGGGGAGAGGAGGCGTAATCCATAATTCTGTATGAGAACTGTGGATTACTGTAATTTCAGCGTGCATCTCACTCGTATTAGAGCGCAAATACGATGCGAAATACGCGCCGAAATTCCCCCGTGTGAACATACCCTATAAGCGTGCGTTCCCACTGCACAGGACAAATACTGCCCGGTTTGCCAGCCGGTATTTGTCCTGTTTTGCGGCCGCGGAGGGGAAGGGGGGTGGGCGGGGGCTTTTCCCACATTCACAAGAATAGATTCCGTCTGAAAACCGGAAGGAAGATTGTGCTTATAGAATGTTTTGCGTCTGGACACGGATTTTCCATAGAGAACCATTGTGCTCATTTTAGGCCGGTTTTTCAGGCGGTTTACAAAACCGCAAACCGGCTGAAAAACCGGCCGAAAACCCGTGCAGTGGGGACATGCCCTAAGGGTATTGATCGCATACCATAGGATACCATCTCCCAACTCGCCTCTGGGACTTGCACCTGTCAGACATTTATGGCATACCTACAGTATATAGCCTCCCCTCCAGAGCTCGCACCTGTCAGACATTTATAGCATATCGACAGGATACAGTCCCACCTTTGGGATTTGTACCTATCACACATTGATTGCATATAGAGAGGATACAGTCCCACCTCTGTGATACGCACCTATCAGACATACATGACCTATGTATAAGATCTAGACTCGACTCAGGGACTTGTACCTATCATTTATGGCATATTCTGTTTGTATTACACGTCCAATATTGGTATAACCTTTTAGTTGTGAGGCGGTGGTTCTGGCATTAGGCCGCAGAGTGGATAGAGGAGATGCAGAGTTGTGAGGGGATGGTACTGGCATTAGGCCGTACAGTGTATGGAGGAGCTACAGAGTTGTGAGGGGATGGTACTGGCATTAGGCTGCAGAGTTGTGATGTGGTGGTACTGGTATTAGGCCGCGCAGTGTATGGAGGAGCTGCAGAGTTGTGAGGGGATGGTATTGGCATTAGGCTGCAGAGTTGTGAGGTTAAGGTACTGGCATTGGGCTGCAGTGTTGTGAGGTGATGGTACTGGCATTAGGCTGCAGACTTGTAAGGTGATGGTTCTGGCATTAGGCTGCAGGGTTGTGGGGTGATGGTGCTGCCGCCGAATGGCCGTAACATCGCTTTACAAGTCTGCAGCCTAATGCCAGTACCATTTACCTCACAACCCTGCAGCCTAAAGCCAGTACCATCACCTCACCCAACCAGCAGCCTAATGCCAGTACCATCACCTCACAACCCAGGAGCCTAATGCCAGTACCATCACCTCACAACCCTGCAGCCTAATGCCAGTACCATCACCTCACAACCCAGCAGCCTAATGCCAGTACCATCACCTCACAACCCTGCAGCCTAATGCCAGTACCATCTCTTTACAAGTCTGCAGCCTAATGCCAGTACCATCACCTCACAACCCTGCAGCCTAATGCCAGTACCATCCCTTCACAACTCTGCAGCCTAATGCCAGTACCATCACCTCACAACATCCGCTCACAAGTCTGCAGCCTAATGCCAGTACCATCACCTCACAAGTCTGCAGCCTAATGCCAGTACCATCACCTCCCAACTCTGCAGCCTAATGTCAGTACCATCACTTCACAACCCTGCAGCCTAATGCCAGTACCATCCACTCTCAACTCTGCAGCCTAATGCCAGTACCATCTCTTCACAAGTCTGCAGCCTAATGCCAGTACCATCACCTCACAACTCTGCAGCCTAATGCCAGTACCATCTCTTCACAAGTCTGCAGCCTAATGCCAGTACCATCTCTTCACAAGTCTGCAGCCTAATGCCAGTACCATCTCTTCACAAGTCTGCAGCCTAATGCCAGTACCATCCCTTCACAAGTCTGCAGTCTAATGCCAGTACCATCACCTCACAACCCTGCAGCCTCATGCCAGTACCATCCCCTCACAACTCTGCAGCCTAATGCCAGTACCATTCTCCTTCACAAGTCTGCGCCTAATGCCAGTACCATCACCCCAAAAAGTCTGCAGGGCCCAATGCCAGTACCATCCCTTCACAACCCTGCAGCCTTAAAGCAGTACCATCTCTTCACAACCCTGCAGCCTAATGCCAGTACACCTCACAACATCCGCTCACAAGTCTGCAGCCTAATGCCAGTACCATCTCTTCACAAGTCTGCAGCCTAATGCCAGTACCAAACACTCACAACTCTGCAGGGCCCAATGCCAGTACCATCACTTCACAAAATCTGCAGCCTTTGCCAGTTTCCACTCTTCAAAGTCCCGCAGCCTAATGCCAGTACCATCACCTCACAACTCTGCAGCCTAATGCCAGTACCATCCCTTCACAAGTCTGCAGCCTAATGCCAGTACCATCACCTCACAACCCTGCAGCCTAATGCCAGTACCATCACCTCACAACCCTGCAGCCTAATGCCAGTACCATCCCCTCACAACTCTGCAGCCTAATGCCAATACCATCACCTCACAACCCTGCAGCCTAATGCCGTACCATCACCTCACAAACCCTGCAGCCTAAGCCCGTACCAAACTCTTCACAAGTCTGCAGCCTAATGCCAGTACCATCTCTTTACAAGTCTGCAGCCTAATGCCAGTACCATCTCTTTACAAGTCTGCAGCCTAATGCCAGTACCATCACCTCACAACTCTGCAGCCTAATGCCAGTACCATCACCTCACAAGTCTGCAGCCTAATGCCAGTACCTGTACCTAGTACCAGTACTGGCATTAGGCTGCAGACTTGTGAGGGGAGGGTACTGGCATTAGGCTGCAGACTTGTGAGGGGAGGGTACTGGCCTTAGGCTGCAGACTTGTGAGGTGATGGTACTGTCATTAGGCTTCAGACTTGTGAAGGGATGGTACTGGCCTTAGGCTGCAGGGTTGTGAAGGGATGGTACTGGCATTAGGCTGCAGAGTTGTGAGGTGATGGTACTGGCATTAGGCTGCAGACTTGTGAGGTGATGGTACTGGCATTAGGCTGCAGAGTTGTGAGGTGATGGTACTGGCATTAGGCTGCAGGGTTGTGAGGTGATGGTACTGGCATTAGGCTGCAGGGTTGTGAGGGGATGGTACTGGCATTAGGCTGCAGGGTTGTGAGGTGATGGTACTGGCATTAGGCTGCAGAGTTGTGAGGTGATGGTACTGGCATTAGGCTGCAGGGTTGTGAGGTGATGGTACTGGCATTAGGCTGCAGAGTTGTGAGGTGATGGTACTGGCATTAGGCTGCAGGGTTGTGAAGGGATGGTACTGGCATTAGGCTGCAGGGTTGTGAAGGGATGATACTGGCCTTAGGCTGCAGAGTTGTGAGGTGATGGTACTGGCCTTAGGCTGCATAGTTGTGAGGTGATGGTACTGGCCTTAGGCTGCAGACTTGTGAGGTGATGGTACTGACATTAGGCTGCAGGGTTGTGAGGTGATGGTACTGGCATTAGGCTGCAGAGTTGTGAGGTGATGGTAATGGCATTAGGCTGCAGAGTTGTGAGGGGATGGTACTGGCATTAGGCTGCAGTGTTGTGAGGTGATGGTACTGGCATTAGGCTGCAGGGTTGTGAGGTGATGGTACTGGCATTAGGCTGCAGAGTTGTGAGGTGATGGTACTGGCATTAGGCTGCAGAGTTGTGAGGTGATGGTACTGGCATTAGGCTGCAGGGTTGTGAGGTGATGGTACTGGCATTAGGCTGCAGGGTTGTGAGGTGATGGTACTGGCATTAGGCTGCAGGGTTGTGAGGTGATGGTACTGGCATTAGGCCGCACAGTGTATAGAGGAGCTGCAGACTTGTGAGGTGATGGTACTGTCATTAGGCTGCAGACTTGTGAGGTGATGGTACTGGCATTAGGCTGCAGGGTTGTGAGGGATGGTACTGGCCTTAGGCTGCAGACTGTAAGGGATGTTGTAGGTATGGTCGGCATTAGGTTGCGAGTTGTAAAGGGGAGGGTACTGGCAAGGCTGGGGGTTTGGGGAGGTGTGGTATGGCATTGGGGCTGCAGGGTTGGGTTTGGTACGGCATTGGCTGCAAGTTGGGAGGGATGGATTGGGCATTAGGCTGCAGAGTTGGGGGGGATGGAAATGGATTGGGTGCAGGGTTTTGTAAGGTGAGGTCTGATTGGGCCCGCAAGTGTATAAGGAGTGCAGACTTGAAGAGAGGTATGGCTTTAGGCTGCAGAGTTGTGAGGGAGGGTACGGCTTAGGCTGCGGGGTTTGTGGGGTGATGGACTGGCATTAGGCTGCGGGGTTGTAAGGTGATGGTAGGATTGGGCCCCGCACAGGTTAGGGAGCGCAGATTGTGATGGGTCTGTCTTGGTTCAGACTTGTAAAGGGATGGTACGGCCCTTGGGGCGCAGGTTGTAAAGGGAGGGTACGGCTTTAGGGTCCCGGGTTGTGGTGAGAACTGGCATTGGGCTGCAGGGTTGTGGGTAGGAAAAAGCTTTGGGCTGCAGGGTTGAGGTGAGGTACTGTAAATAGGCTCAGGGGGGAAAAGGGTGTGGACTGATTTGGGCCCACACAGTGTAAAGAGGAGCTGCGGGTTGTGAGGTGAGGGGTTACTGTCATTGGGCCCCTGCAGGGTTGTGAGGTATGGAAGGCATTAGGCCGGGGTTTTGTAGGTGAGGGTACTGGATTAGGTGCACAGTGATAGAGGATGCGACTTGTGAGGGTGGTACTGGTTTAGGCTGCGATTGTGCGGTGTGGTACTGGCATTGGTGCGAGTTGTAAAGGGGAGGGTACTGGCCTTAGGCTGCGATTTGTGAGGGAGGTATGGCATTGGCTGAGACTTGTGAGGGTTTTGTTGGGGGGGGTACTGGATTGGGCAGAGTTGTGAAGGGATGGTCGGGATTAGTGCAGGGTTTGAGGTGAGGTACTGCATTGGCGAGGGTTGTGAGGTGTGGTACTGGAATTACCCCGCAGAGTTGGGGGAGGGAGGTACTGGCATAGGCGAGAGTTGGGAGGTGATGGTACTGGCATTGGCTGCAGATTTGGGGAGGTGGGTATGGATTAGGCTGCAGGGTTGGAGGGGATGGTACTGGATTGGGCTGCGGGGTTTGAGGTTGGTACGGTTTAGGCGCAGGGTTGTGAGTGGGGTATGACCTTTGGGCCGCATGGTATAGAGGAGCTGCGATTGTGAGGTGGGGGTTTGGGCATTGGGCTGCAGATTTGTGAGTATGGTACTGCATTTTGCAGAGTTTAAAAGGGATGGTACGGGGCTTAGGCTGCGGGTTGTGGGTAGGTACTGGCATTAGGCTGCAGGGTTTAAGGTGATGGTATGGCATTAGGCCCACAGTGTAAGGGAGCTGCAGACTTGTGGGGTGAGGTCTGTCATTAGGCTTAGACGTGAAGGGATGGTAGGGCCTTTGGGCTGCAGGGTTGTAAAGGGGAAGGTACTGGCTTAGGCTGCGGGGTTTGAGGTGATGATACGGGATTGGCTGCGGGGTTGTGAGGGAGGGTAAGGGTTTTAGGCTGCGGGGTTGTGGGTTGGTACTTCATTAGGCTGCAGGTTGTGAGGGGAGGGTACTGAATTAGGCCACACAGGTATAAGGGCTCAGGGTTGTGGGGGATGGTTGTCATTGGGCGCAGGGTTGTGGGGTGAGGGGTTACTGCTTAGGGCAGGGCTGTGAGGTGAAGGTATGGTTAGCTGCAGAGTTTGAGGTGAGGTACTGGCTTTGGGGCTGCAGGGTTGTGAGGTGTGTCTGGCATTGGGCTGCGGGGTTTGTGGGTGAGGACTGGCATTGGGGCTGCAGAGTTGTGGGGTGAGGTACGGCATTGGCTGCGAGTTTTTGAGGTGATGGTATGGCATTGGCTGCAGGGTTGTGAGGTGTGGTACTGGATTAGGCTGGGGGGGGGTTGTGGTACTGGCTTGGGCTGCGGGTTGTGAGTATGGTACTGGCATTAGTGCAGAGTTGTGAGGGTGAGGGTCTGGCTTTTGGGCTGAGGGTTGTGAGGTGATGGTAGGGATTAGGTCCGGGTTGTGAGGTGATGGTATGGATTAGGCTGCGGGGTTGTGGGGGGTGATGGTACGGATTGGGCCCGCACAGTGTATAAGGACTGCAGACTTGTGAGCGGTGGTACTGGATTAGGCGCAGACTTGTGGGGGTGAGGGTTTACTGGCATTGGGCTGCAGAGTTGTAAAGGGGATGGACGGCATTGGCTGCAGGGTTGTGAGGTGATGGTTGGTTTTTGGCTGAGGGTTGTGAGGTGATGGTACTGGCTTGGGTGCACGTGTATAGAGGGCTGCAGTTGTGAGGGATGGTATGGCATTAGGCTGCGATTGTGAAGAATGGTACTGGCATTAGGCGCAAATTGTGGGTGTGGTATGACATTAGGCTGGGGGGTTGGGAAAGGTGAGGTACTGGCATTGGTGCAGAGTTGTGGGTGATGGTAATGGCTTAGGCTGCAGAGTTTGAAGGGTGGTAGGGCTTTAGGCTGCAGGGTTTGTGAGTGAGGACTGGATTAGGCGCGGGGTTTTGTGGGGGGTACTGGCATTAGCTGCAGGTTGGAGGTGATGGTACTGGCATTGGGCTGCAGAGTTGGGGTGGTACTGGATTGGGCTGCAATTTGGGGAGGTGAGGTACGGCATTAGGCTCCCCAGGGTTGTGAGGGGTGGTATGGCTTTAGGCTGCAGGGTTGGGGAGGTATGGTATGGTTTAGGTGCGGGGTTTGTGAGGTTTTGGGGTACTGACTTTGGGGCCGCACATGTATAGAGGAGCTCGACTTGTGGGGTGATGGTACTGGAAATTGGGCTGCAGAGTTTGGGTGATGGTTAGGGCTTAGGTGCGGGGTTTGAGGTATGGTCGGCATTAGGCTCGGGGTTGAAAGGTGATGGAGGGCATTGGGGCCCGCACGGTATAGAGGAGTGCAGATTGTGGGGTTTTGGGGTACGGGGCTTTTGGCGCGGGTTTTTGGGTGATGATATGGCTTTAGGCTGGGGGTTGTGAGGTGTGGTAATGGCATTAGGCTGCAGGGTTTTGTGGGTGGGGGGTACTGTCATTGGCTGCAGGGTTGTGAGGTGATGGTATGATTTAGGCCACAAGTTAAGGGAGTGCGGGGTTGTGGGTGAGGGACTGTATTAGGTGCGGGTTGGGGGGGGTGATGGTACTGGATTAGGCTGCAGAGTTGTGGGTGAGGGTAGGGCATTGGGTGCGGGGTTGTGAGGTGTGGTAGGGGGCATTAACTTTTCAGGGTTGTGGGTGATGGTTTTTAAAGGGGCATTAGGTGCGGGTTGTGGGGGATGGTACGGGCATTGGGTGCAGGGCTGTGGGGGTGATGGTACTGGGCTTAGGCTCGGGTTTGTGGGTGATGGTACTGGTTTTGGGTGCAGAGTTTGAGTGAGGTAGGGATTAGGCTGCAGGGTTGGAGGTGATGGTAGGGGTTAGGCTGCGGGGTTGTGGGGGAAAGGTACTGGCCTTTAGGCTGCGATTTGTGAGGGGTGGTATGGATTAGCTCATTTGTGAGGGAGGGTACTGGCATTAGGCTGCGGGTTTGGGTGAGGGTTTTCTGGCATTAGGTCCCGGGTTTGTGGGGATGGTACGGCATTAGCTGCGGGGTTGGAGTGAGGTACGGCTTGGGGCTGCGAGTTGTGGGGTGATGGTAGGGCATTGGCTGCAGAGTTGTGGGTGAGGTACTGGCTTGGGCTGCAGAGTTGTGAGGTGTGGTATGGCATTAGGCTGCAGGGTTGTGAGGTGTGGTACGGCTTTTGGCTGCTGGTTTGGGTGATGGTACGGCATTAGGCTGCTGGGTTGTGGGGGGTGGTACTGCTTAGGCTGCAGAGTTGTGGGGTGTGGTAGGCATTAGGCTGCGGGGTTGTGGGGTGTGGTACGGGCTTAGGCGGGGTTTGGAGGTTGGTACTGGATGGGCCGCACAGTGTATGGGACCTCTGCGGTCCTTTTGGGGACCAACAGTCATGTTAGGGCCGCGGGCTGTGTAATGGAGGAGAGCGTGTTGAGCAGTAAGGTTCAGAGAATGCAATCAGTGTGAGCTTCACAATGAAAAACCAAAAAAGTGGGGGAAGCGTCCGTCTGTCAGGAAGCCGCGCTCTTGTTTAGTCCTGATGAAGCCTGACTTCCTGTAATGTAATAGCTTACGGCGGCAGCGCTGTGTGAGTAGGGTTATCATAGCAGACATAGCCAGGACATGCTGGTTGCATCTTTTTTGTATTGGTGTGAGTAGCTGTTCTTTCTCTAGGATTTGGCAGTGACCTAGCAGCAGTTTTGGGCCTCACACCCACTGGTGACTTGAAGCAGGTAGCCAGTCTATGGGCTTGTGCGTTGTTTTTGTTTAACATTGCTTTTCTATTTTGTAGTCTTTCCTCCCATAAACTAATCCCTGGGATGATGATACTGGGAAACCTGCTGCCTTGGTACCTCCTTACAACATAACACGGCGTCCATTGTACTCTGTGGTGCCCAACCTCTATTGTTTTTTTTTTGGGCAGCGGCTGGCACGCTTTTGTCCCCCCTGTCCCTTTACCCAAACGGGGGGCCCTATATAAGGTTTTAATAAAAACCTTAGGGGGGGAACCCCCCGGGTGGATTTGTGAACATTTTTGGCAGGAAAAACCCGGTAAATTGCAAAAAAATCGCAACAGATTTTTGTGGATTTTTTTCATAATTCAATGGGATAAAATCTGCTTAAAAACCACAAAAAAAATTGACATCTGCAATTTAAAAAGCACCCAAATAAAATTTCAGCATGGAAGTTTCCCCCATTATAGGGCGGGCCCTGCCGCAATTACGGTTGAATAAGGGCGGGGGCGGGGGCGGGCGGGGAGTGCCCGCCGCCCCCGTAGCATTGATTATTCACGGCGCGTCCGCGCCGTTATAAAGTCATGTCACTTTTCCCCCGCGGCGGATTCACGACGGGGAGGGGAACGGAATCCCTAGTTTTCTTTTAGAGCAGGATTACCGTAAGACTGGGACGGATTGGAGTCATACGCGGGGCAAATACGGGCACAGTCGGCTCCAATCCGCCCAAAAAGCCTGTGAACGAGGCCATAGGCTCCGTCCACACAGAATGGATTATTGGCCGGATTTTCATACCGTTTGCGGATTTGAAAACCGGGAAGAAACCATCTCCCTAGACTTTAAAGGGGTTGTATCATTACATTAAATGGTCTTCAGAATAAGGGGACAGTGAAAACAAAAAAACTTTTCAACTCATGTCATTTGCAAACGGTTTGTTTTTACTGTTTCCTCATTTGTTTTTTTTTGACATGTTCCCCCGTGCCGGGCGGATTCCACCTCCTTTTATTTCAATTGGCTGACGGCGCTACTAATTTACATTCTGTTTGGACCCCCCGGTGGTATTCACGGGAGCGCGCATTCCTGCCTCTCTCACTTAGAATTAGGGGCTGGCAACATTTCACTCTGCTCAGCCAGCAGCTGAACAGTAACCCTGCAGCTGCTTCTATAATCAGAAAACAGCAGAATTGTGCCTCGGTGCCTATTGCTGCTGCGTGTAAACATAGAAGGAGACAGATCTGTGCTGCTCTGGATGAGTTCATAGAAGACTGGATTCAACTGTAACAAACCTCCAGCTGTGAGAAGAGATCAGTGCTCTGAGTTCATAGAAGACTGTCTTGACTGAATGCAGGCCTGTGGTATGTAAACAAACGGCTCTTACAAAATAAGACTGCATAGGGAGAGGAACGACATAGTGACATGTGGACTCAGACAGGGGGTGGGGGAGAGCAGGGATCCCCTCCCACTGATCTCAAACAAACACACTGACTCGGGAGTGAGCATGAACAGTGAAGGGGGGGGGGATGATGTCATCCCCCTTCAGTTAAGAAATACCCAGCTGGATGGGGAAGAAACGCCCCTGGATTTTAAGAGCTGAGAAACTGAAAGACGAACTGATGAAGCGATACATCCCCTTTAAAAGAAAATCTGCCCAGTAATCTACACTAAACGGAACGGGCTTTGAGCCGCCAGCGGTCCAAGTTTTGCGCAATCTTCCATCCAGTTTTTGGGCAGGAGACTTGCAATTCAGTGTTTATGGGGGACGGGTGAATCTGCAAACCACGAACTGAACTGTCCCCCAAAACCTTTGAAAGACTAAAAAATAGATTTTACATATGCCTTGTAGACGTACCCATAAAGTCCCATCCACGTTGCTGGCACTGTAATCCGTTTTTCTGTGTGCGCATCTGTCCTGTGTGTATTAGCCCTTAGGGCGGGTTCACACCTTCCAAATGG